>JAAEAF010003011.1:0-82557 GCA_011037195.1 Triatoma infestans
TCCTCCTCCTGACATAGTCTACACAAGGGCTCCGAATCAACCAATCCCACCTTAGGTTTAACGTTACTGTTCCCCAAGAAATCCTTCCAACAAAATGTTTAAAATAAAAGCAGCAATAGGCATTCATTTGTATAGATAGTTTTAAGAAGTTTAGAAAGAAAATCGTTGAGCTGTTTTCGAGGAGTACTTAAACGGATTACAAATTTAGTACTTACTGCGATTTTTTGGTTTTTGAGATATTTTGTCTTAACACACACACACACACAACAGAGAGAGAGAGAGAGAGAGAGCTTTCGCTGAAAAACTTTTTGAACTTTCTCTTATTCCTTAACAGCCCGCAAGGGGCATCTGTTGCATGCGGTTACTTGGGTGTTACCACAGCTCAGTACTCCATGCACTTGATCAGAACACTACACAATACACTTAAATTACATACACTCTACACTTTACAGACAAGGCCAAACACAGTACACAAACTAGGGTCTCCGTCCCTAGTTAATTGGCGTAAGCCAAAGGAGAAGGAAGGGATTAGCTCAGTGGTAGCGCGCTGAACTAGCAACGCGGAGGTCCCGGGTTCGAATCCAGCATGGTGCCCTTAGATTTTTTTTCCTTCCTAGGAGCCTCTACAACTCAATGTCCGGTGATGAGCAGCTAGAGAACGCTGCTTGGAGGCCGGCTGTGCATTAAGGTGGGCTACAGACTAGGCATGTATTCGCGATTCGTGATGCGCAGGTTCGTAGTAATTCGCAAAAAGAGCATACAGACTATGCATTTGTTCAAGATTCATATGCGTGATGCGTGATTTATCCATGTTCGTTCGCAGTTTCAAATTAGTTTACAGAAATTTGTGAGCACGAGCAAAGCCTATATATTATTTATTTCAGTAGGTACATGTATATTATTTTTAAATTGTATGTACATATTTCTGCTCTGAAAATATGGAGAGTGACGATGATTTGGCTCATACTGGTTAATAAACATTGCTTGTTCCGGTTCCTGTCCCTGTACTGTTCTTTTATTTTCCGACGACAATTTCTATAACACTGCAATAAAGTTTAATACTTCTTGCTAATTTCTTCAGCAGTCACTTCCAAACTTCTCTGCCAACATTTTAAAGGCGTCACGTTTTTTTATTCCTATTTTTCTTATCTTTATCCCTTGGATCCCACAAATAACGTAGTTGTTTCAATTTCATAGATTAAATCTAGAACGCGTATATCAGACCATTCGTATGCTTGCCTGTTATCTTCTTCGGCCGTTGTTTTTAATTATCCTTAAAAAAAAAAAAAAAAGAACGCGAAATTACGTAAATGTAAACATAACCCCCTCGACCAAACTAGCGCGCACAACGAATGGACGAATTAACTATGAACATAGCCCGTACTTCGGCGAATCAGCGGTTCATGTTGATACGCAGCCGTCAATTTACCGCTCTTAAGAGCGAATTACTGTGCATACAGGAATCATGTTGTTTACGAATCGATTTTTTAACAAGTCCCTACACACTATTCGTGAACTGCCAGCGATTCACGTATCGCGCATCACGAATCGCTAATACATACATAGACTGTAGCCACCTTTTTAGAGAAGGCTCCGGGGGGGGCACAATAGATCTTTCTGGACGCAGTGCAATAATCCCCTACAAAAATCTACAATCTACTTCTAAATAAGAAGGAAGTATTGTGATCGTGTACAATTTTCGATATACGAAACCATCACATCTGATATGAAAGTTTTTTTTGGGAGAAATTCCATGAACCGGAAGTGGCGACTTTATTGAATTTTTTTTTATTAAGTTTTTCACGATTTTCTCGCAAATGAATCCAACAATTTTCTTCTCTAAACTTCTTAAACTATCTTTACAAATGAATGCCTATCACTTTTATTTGCAACATTTTCCCGGGTAAAGTGGTTTGTAATATTTGGAAGTTTGGGAACGTACGTTTAAGCTTTCCTCTAAAGTACCATATCAATGAATGTTTGGTACTACCACCCATATAATATTAATATATATTAGAAGCATTATTAGAATTCCAAATTGGAAGAAAATCGGCTAACCGAAAGTGTGACTTTACAGAATTGGGTTCAGTTTTTATTCTCTCTTAGTCCTAGAATGAGGAAATATTGTAATCGTGCCAAATTTTCGATATCGAGTTTTTCACCGAAAATAGTCTGTGTATGAGTCTGTGCATGTATTTATGTATGTATGTGAACAACATAGATCAAAAACGAAAAATCGCAGAAAGTTCAAACTTGATATTCCGTTCGGGTATCACCATGGGAACTGACAGTAGGTCAGCGGTTAAAATTCCTCAACCGGAATTAACATTTTACTGAATGATTTTTTTTTCACTTTTTTGCAATTTTCTCGAAAATGGCTCCAACGATTTTCTTCAAACTTGGAAATGTTTGCTGCATAGATTTTTAATAAGTTAATGAAACCCTAAAAACCCTATTGCGCAACAACCCATGAAGGGCCAAGGCTTGCCCAGACGGCGATTTGAATAGGAGGGCGTGTGGTAGGCACGCCGCACTTCCCACGCCTAACTGTAACTACCCACTTTTTATCACGATGCTGCGTCAACACCGACTTTGCCCTCACGGGAATCGTACTCTGAATTCTCGCACGAAAGGCGAGTGCACTAGCCACTAGAACAACGCGTGAGGACAATAAGTTAATGGAGTTCTGTCAATTAGTTTAAATTTAAATTTGCACAAGCTTTATTGGTTTTGACATAATACCACTCAAGGTAAAAACCCTATCACCATCTTTTATAGTCGGCCCAACTAAACAAATTGTAATGTTGCAATGTTAAAGAAAATATATTTTTTTTTTTTTATTAAATTATATTAATGAGTTGTGTAATTAATTAAATTGTAAGAGAAAATTGTGTGAGTGTTTCACGCCAGATTTTTTTTTTTTCTTCTTAGACCCTTGGAATTCCCGCTCATCGCTTTATGACCATATATACCTCACAAATTTTCATCGATCCCACTCGGAATTCTTGATGTTGTCTAGCAATTTAAAAGCCGCCAGAATTATAGTACAATACTACACCTGTAAGCGTAAAATGATTTCACAAATATAATACATTAGAAATTTGTTCCGCTTAACAAATAAACAACGAAGTAATTGATAAACAAATATAATAACCTTAATCGAAAGTTTTATCATGTTGATTAGCACTAGAAAATAAAATTATATTTTTATAAAAGTTAAAGAGAAAACTATAACGGCTGGGACAAATAATTTGTTTCTAATTTCTTCTATTATATGTTGGAGTAGGTGATTGTAAAAGGGGAAAAGCCATGCATGAAATACTATTGAGTAACTATAAAACGTAATCCCATTATTTTTTATTTATATAAATCTTTTCTTATAGTATACTTCTATAAAGAATTTTTCTAATACAAAATCATTCTTTTATCTTAAAATAAAAAGTAAACAGAAAGAAAGTTGTTGGCTATCCATTATTTTCGATGCACATTATTGTTAATGTTCACTACTCTACACAATACCTAAATAACTCAATCACAATAAGCTAATTCATAATAGCTCAGTTAAAATTAGTTTTTTTTTTTTACTTTCTCTTTCTCTAAGAACAAGTAAATTGATCGGGTCAAATATTCAAAATTTGGATTTCACCGGAAATAGACTTTATTTTTAAGGTCCCCAGAGTTCGAAAAAATTAATTATTAACTAATGGTGTTTTGTATGGAATATCAAGTTTGATATTCCAGCAAGTGTTCTTTTTTGATACATAAAATATAAACACACACACACACACAAAAACTCTGTATACGAATATTCAGTAAACGTTTAAATATAAACTGAGGTACATGGTCTTGAAGACAGATGGCGCCCAGTGTCCACTCATCATACGTATAGGCAGGCCGTTACAACCTTTTTACTTTCTCTTACTCTTCCTATTAAGAGGAAATATTGTAATCGTGTCAAATTTTCGATTTCTAGTTATCACCTGGAAATACACCTTGTGAGGTCCCCTGAACCCCGAAAAAAGTGGTTTTACAAAAATGGTGTGTTTATTTATGCGAACACAATAGTTCAAAAATCGCAAAATTCCAGAAAGTTCAAACTTGATTATTCCACTATGGGATCTGAGAGTAAGTTATCTGTCAAAATTGCCCGCAAGGGGTATCTATTGCATACAGTTACTTGAAGAGTTGCGACTCCACGGTAACCATAGCTGAGCACTCCATGCACTTTGTCAGAACAGTACACAATACACTTAAACTACATACACTCTGCACTTTACAGCAAGGACATGTTGTTCTTGTGAGAGATTGGGAGAAGGCGGAACTATTCCCGAAGGCAAACCAACCAACTCCCGCCCACTTAAAAGAAATGCTTGGAAAAATCTATATTTAGCAGGGACTACCACGAAACCTTTCCTCTGCATGTGAGTGCAGAGCAAGCTCTACCGGGCTGACTCACGATCCCGTGGTACCATTATGTAGAGAGAACAAGTCTCCTACTTAAAGGCTTAAAATGGTCACTGGCCCGACCTTGGGCAGGCAAGCCGGTCCATAGGCCTTCGGTTTTGCAACACCCTACTGACAAGGCCGGGACTTTGCCTTGCCATTCAGATGAAGCGGATATTCCGTACCCGACTTTACAGCAAGGGCAATTATAATACACAAACTATGGTCTTCGTCCCTAGTTAATTGGCGTAAGCCAAGGGAAAAGGAAGGGATTAGCTCAGTGGTAGCACGCTGGACTAGCATCGCGGAGATCCCGGGTTCGAATCCAGCATGCTGCCCTTAATTTTCTCTTCTTAGGAGCCTCTAAAACTCACTGTACGGTGATGAGCAGTGTTGTCTGTAGCACAATAGATCTTTCAGGTCGCAGTGCGATAATCCCCAACAACAATCTACAATCTATCTGTTAAAATTCCTTAACCGAAAAAACCACTTTACTGAATCTTTGTTTTTTCTCTCTCTCTTTTTTGCAATTTTCTTGAAAATGGCTCCAACGATTTTCTTTAAAATTCGTACATTAATTACACATACAAAGAGCTATTACTTATATTTGAAATATTTCGCCGGGAAAATTCATTTTAAGACAAGTTTAGAGTGGGGTAGGGTTATGGTTTCCTCTAAATTGCTATTTTAGTTTATTACAGAATTCTATTCTAAATAATATTAATGAGAATTAAAAATGTTGTTGATATTCTGAGTTTGAAAAAAAAATCTGATGACCGGAAGTGTGTTTTTACTGAAAAGTATTTTTCCGTTATCAGCTTTTTTTTTTTTTTAGTTTCTCTCACTAATAATAATAGTAAGAGGAAGTATTGCTAAAGTGCCAGAAATTTCGAAATTGAGTTTTGACCGGAAGTACACTTTTTGAGGTCCCAAAGAGTACACTTTTTGAGTGCAAAACTGTTTTTTTATAGAAAATGGTCTGTATGTATGTGTGTCTGTAGATGAACAGAATAGCTCAAAAACAAAATGTTGCAGAAAGCTCAAACCTGGCATACCGTTTAGGAGCTCATTCAGCTAGCTCTATTAAAATACTAACGCCGCCTTGCTTCAGCTCTATCACAGTTCGCGTAATCATACATTAAATCCAATTGTTAGAACAATCCTTCTGCCATTTTTGCATTCGAATAACTTTCCATTTCACTATTCACCACTAACAATGAACTAATTATAGCTCACTATTACCTTCTAATTTTATCGAATAGTAATTAACAAAGACATAATCATCTGATTTAGCTAAACAAGAAACTACGTATGTTTGGTTTTCTTTGCTTAAAATTAATGAATGAATTTAGATATTAATATTTAAAAGATTTATTAGCTTTTATACATTGTTATTCTTTTGTTTATTCTTCTTTGTTTACTTAACTAAAGTTTAATTTGATTATGGTTAAAGATTTTTTTTTTTTTTTTTAATCTTTATTCATGTTACAATCAGCGCGATAGCGCTATAAGTAACAATCATACAAAGAACATACATTTACAAAATGAGTGGAGAAGCTACCCAATGGTAACACTCCAAAACTATAAAGAATCACTATTCACTCTCTTCACTTGAGAGGAGATCACGAGGCCATTGTCTTTTAAGACGTCTAGGAGGGTTATTAGGAAGTGTTCGGGAAGACAGGTGCTGAATTAAAGGGTTTGTGTGAGTCTGTAGGTTAATATGGAATTTCCTGTAACGGGTTTGGGCGACTTGAGCAATGAACGGTATATTAAGATCAGTATGTATGGTTCGGTTGGAGACATAAAAAGGAGCGTTCACAATGTTACGGAGGATTCTGGACTGTAGGGATTGGAGTCTTTGGAGATTTGAGCGTTTGGTTGAACCCCATAGTTCTATTCCGTACGCCCAGATAGGCTTTAAAATAGATGTATAAATTAGTCTTTTGTTGTCTAGGGAGAGTTTAGATCTGTTGTCCAGTAGTCTTTTAAGTTGTCGAAAGCGTCTGTTTAGTTCTAGTCTTTTCAGTCTTGTATGAGGATTCCATGTAAGTCTTCGGTCTAAGTAAAGCCCAAGATAGCGAGCAACGTTGACCACTGGTAAGGGAATTAAGTTGTAGTAGACTGGGGGAAGAGTAATGCGACGTAGAGTGAAGGTAATGTTTTGGGACTTATTTTCATTAAGTTTAATGACCCATTTTTTGAACCAATTTTCTAGGGAGGAGAGGTGGGTTTGTAGATTTCTATGGGCTGTTACGGGATCATTATTGGAAGACAGGATAGCAGTATCATCCGCATAGGTGAGAAGGATGGTATCAGGATGTGTTGGGATGTCTGCAGTGTACACTGAATAAAGGATAGGACCTAGAATGCTGCCTTGCGGCACTCCAGCTTCGATATGATTAAAAGGAGAGAAAGATGATCCGATTTGTACTTGAAAATACCTATCGGATAAGTAAGATTTTAGGATAAGATAATAAGTGGCTGGAAGGATGCCCTTAAGTTTCCAGAGCAGCCCGGGGTGCCATACTCGATCGAAGGCCTGCTTCACATCAAGGAAAGCCCCCGAACAGCACTCCTTCTTCTCAAGGGAGGATGCAATGGTGTCTACAACGCGGTGAGTTTGTTGTATGGTAGAATGGTGGCGTCTAAATCCAAACTGATGGTCTGGGATAACATTGGAAACTTCAAGGATTGGTAGGATATGTTTAAGGATGAGTTTTTCAAATATTTTGGCTAGGACAGAGAGTAAGCTAATAGGACGGTAGATGAGGGGAGGTGTTGAGGTTTTTTGGGTTTTAGAATGGGACGAATAATAGAGAACTTCCACAGAATAGGGAAATAGGTGGTTCGGAGAATCGCGTTGTATATGGAAGTGAGGAAGACCAAGGCTTTTTTGGGAAGATTTCGAAGAATGGTTGGGGTTATAAGATCATATCCGGGAGTTTTCTTTGGGGAGAGACGTTTTATAGCATATTGAACATCTGACGGAGAAAATGGCTTAGGTGGGAGGGAGAGTGGAAGGGGGGAGTCCAGGTCTTCTAGGAGAGATTCTTGGAACTGGGAATCAATCATGTCAGAGTGAGGAGTGAAAACAGTGGATAGATAAGAGGCAAACAGGGAAGCTTTATCCACGTCGGATGCAGCCCATGAGGCGTCATCTCGGCGAAGTGGGGACGATATGGATTTATAAGAAAGTATTCTCTTTGTTGCGGCCCAAAGAGATTTGTCTTCTGTAGTTAAACCTAATGTGTATTCTTGAAAGCGTTCGTTTCGGAGTTGTTTAAGTTCAGTTCTAAGTAAGTGAGTCAGTCTATTGTAGATTCGCTTATCAGAGGGATATCGCGAACGCTGCCATTTAGCTCTTGCGCGTCGCTTTTCCGTGATAAGTTTCCGAATGTATAATGGAATGTTAGTCTTGTGAGTACGTTCTATTCTCCTGTGAGTTGTGGACTGCTGGATGGAGTTTTGTATTAATGTGGTGAAGTGTTGTACTGCGTTGTCTATGTCTTCTTTTGTCTTAAGTGATGTATGTAAATTTATTGCGTGGTCTAATTTCGATTGAAATTGTTTCCAGTTGACTGAGCCACAAATGAGAGACGGTTTAGGAGTACTGAGAAAGGGATTCGTATCAAGAGTAATTAGGACGGGACTGTGGTCTGAGGAGAGTTCGGTTAGTGTGAAGATTTGGAAATAATGGGAAATGCGGGAGATAATGAAGAAATCGAGAATATCTGGAAGTTTGGATAGGGATGTAGGCCAATAGGTTGGTTGATCAGGTGAGATGCTGGTGTAATATTTGGAAAGGATAACGTTTAAGAGTGTCTGACCTCGTGGATTTGTTGTTCGACACCCCCATTGTTGATGTTTTGCGTTGTAGTCACCACCAGAGAGGAACCTAGGACCGAGGGTATTAAAAAAGGATATAAATTGATCATGGGATATAGATTTGTTGGGAGGGCAGTATACAGCTGCTAGACTAAAATTATAGGGATGGGAAGTTAAGGAAACTGTAGAGGATTGGAGGTAGTCAGTAGATGTTGAAGGAAGACTATGGTGTGATAAGGTATTGCGAATCAAGATTGCCGCGCCACCGTGGGCTGTATCATCAGGGTGATCAGCTCTGTAAGTTTTGTAATCAGTAATGTAAAAGTGTGACCTGCTTGTAAAATGTGTCTCAGTGAGTAAAGCTATGTCAATTCGTCTGTCATGTAGTAAAGAGTCAAGTTCGTCTTTATGGGAGTTCAACCCATTGGCATTCCAAAGAAGGATGGTTAAAGAATGTTGAGTTAGAGAAATCATGGCGTAAGGCGAGGAAGTAGTTGGCTTATTAACATGTTTAATAGGTTGACAAGAGGAGTAAGGAGGGATTCAAATCTTTGAAAGAATGAGTTTATTATAGCTGTTATATCAGGCTGCATTACTGAAGGTTCTGTAGGAAGTGGGTCTGGATTAGAAGGATAAGACCTCGTGATCTCCGAATATGGGATCCTCCTAGCGGCTGGCTGGTTGGCACGATGCTGCAGTGATTGTGGTTGCTGCTGTGGTTGTGTTTGTTGTTTTGGTTGTGGCTGTATCTGTTGTTGAGGACGCTGGCGAGCTGGCTGCGGGAGTGAAGGAAAATCTCTTTCTGCAGTTAGTTGAGGGGGCTGAGAACGAGCGTTTGAGGCTGATAACTGACCTCGGGCCACTTCTCTTTCACGACGAAACCTTTGTAGATTTTTGTGAACTTCACAGCCACGAAAGCTAGATGAGTGAGGGCCAGAGCAGAGAGCGCATGTGGGAAGTGTGTCAGGTGGTTTGGTGCACTGTTCCCAGATATGAGGCCCTGCACATTTAACGCATCTCGGCGCAAGGTGGCAGTACGCCCGCGTGTGCCCATATAGTTGGCATCTCTTGCACTGAGTTATTTCTTTAGTTCTATAGGGTTCTTCTACCCTTACTACAGTGTTTAGAAGTTTAGTGAGACTGAATATAGCTTTATTGTTATTATCTGGCTCCAAGTCAACGTAAAATAGAGGTAATGGATTTTTTTCGACGGGATGATGAATATTCATAACATTTCTTACGTTGAAACCTTTTCGTTGCAATTCTTCTTTTATCTCTTCTGGAGGTACCGTGTGATGTAGGTGACGAAGAACCACTCTGAATGCCTTATCTTTTTTTAGCTGATAAGTATGATATTCAATTTTTTTATCATTTAAGTAATGGACAACAGTCCTATATGCGTCTATTGTATTAGTTGATAGCAATATGTTTTCTAACCGTGATTTACACGAATAATTGTTATTTCCAATTAAATTACTAACGTCGTTATTGAAACCCATGAAATTGCTGATTTTATAGACATATATAGGGGGTGGCTTATGATCAGTAGTTGAATCGCTAACCTCAGGTAATACGCTAAATTTATTGTGGGATGCGAAATCCGACACATACTGTACATTTTGTGACTGTTGTTGATGTTGTTTTTGTGACTGTTGTTGATGATGTTGTTTTTGCGCCTGCTGTTGTTGCTGAAATTCAGTTATTGGTTCTTGATGAGAAGTGGAGGCCTGAGATAGGTTTATACTTCTCTGGCGAGTTAATGGTGGAGAAGAGACAAGAGCACTTTTCTTGCCTCGCTTTTTTAATTTACCTTTTTTAGGAGATAGGCTGGCCATCTCCGAAGATCTTTTTGTTTCATTTACTGAGGACGTAGTCGATTCGTCCCCTGAGGTAGAAGCTCCCCCCATATCGGTTTCGCTTAAACCCATGGCTTAAGCTAGCCGAGGGGTAATATATGTTGTTTTAATAAATGTCCTCTAAAATTAATAGTAACTTTCTTTACTGAATATCTTTACCAAATAATTAAAAGTAAAATTGAATATATATTACAAATTGATACTGGAGAAAAAGGAAGTTGTATTTAAAACCAGAAAAAAAAATAATAATAAAAGATAAGAAATAAGCTAACAATACAAAAAAGAAAAAAAAAAAAAAATCCAATTTCTAAACTATTTCTCTCTCTCTCAACGCAAAACAAAAAACTAAATAATTTTAGTAAAATAAAAATAAAAGAGTGAAAGAATTTTCTAATAATTTGTGAATTTAGTTGAACAATAGAACTATGTACAACAAAACAAAAGAACTTAAAAATATAAACAGTGAGTACACGTGCGTATGTGTGGTTTGTAAAGGGTGGGAATTAATGTTAGTGTTTTTCAACACTAGAGTGCACTTATAAAGTATATTTACCCAACTGTTGTTCTTATAGTTTTCTTAATTATTAACCAGGAAAATAAGTAAATGTTTAAAAAATCTTCATATAGCACTAGAAATTATCATAACTTAAACACAGTACACAAATTTTATAAGATTGAACCACATATAAAACTACTATTCTCTTTCGAACACAGAGCGATGTGAACACCTCGAGTGTCCGTGCAAGACTATGGTTAAAGATGAAAAAAAAAAAAAGTAAACAAGAATAGATAAAGTTATAAATTGTAATAGTATTAAAATTACGCTTTATAGTTAATTCAATTTCCACACAAATATGGCTGCAATTTGATAACAACTGATTTGCAGGCATTATGTTTATATATCAACTTTTATGTTCGTTTTAATAAATAGAATACACCCGTGAAATAGTGGTTAGTATAGTCAAGGACAGCCTTTATACTTTTTTACTTATATCTTTATTCTCTCATGGTATAATGCTAGAATTGCACTTATCAAGTAAGTTACTTATTCTTATATTGCATTCAGCCATAATTTCACTTGAGGAACTTGGGAGACAAGCTTTTTGAATATCGATGCTGTCGTGATGCGATCTGAATCGTGTAATGAATGGTAGTTTTGTCTTGTGATGATGATTTGTGAAGTCTTATGGAATGAAATGCGTTTGATATGTCGAGTGTTGTCGTTAAGTATGTTGTGTTGTGCAATGTACTGCATATCTGGAAGAGGATAAATTTCGCATTTAGTGATTTCGTTTAATTTATGCAAATCAATCACATCCATGATTTATCCTCTTTCAGATATTCAATACATTTTATCTACATCTGGTATTTTATCCGTCGTAGCATGCATATTGATTTTGTTCCTGATCGGTTTCGGATTTTCATCTATCGTCAGAGTAAATTCATTAAGTTCTTGTAGAGAGTTCACTCAACGTAATGTTTCTGTTTACACTCACACTTGTTGGTTGTATATGTGTTTATTATGTATATTTGTTCACACATATATACAGCCAACAAGTGTAAGTGTAATAGAAACATTATGTTGAAGTGAACTCTCTACACGAACTTGGTGAATTGATGAAAATCCGAAACAGGTCAGGAACAAAATCAATATGCATGCTACGACGGATAAAATACCAGATGTTAGCCAGCATTGCGGACCCACCAACATTTTCAACATTTTATCTATATTACACAACACAACACATATTTCATGCCATTCGACGTATCATCAAACGCATTTTATTCCATAAGACTTAGACAAATCATCACAAAGACAAAACTATATTCATTACACGATTCGCGGATTCCATTACAATGCAAAACTAGATGAACTTCACTATTACATGTCTTTTTTCTATCAGCTGCTTTAATATTTAAAAATTTACTTACTAGGTATAAGCAGAAAGGAAGGTGTTTATTTTTTATTTGTGTGTAATAAAAGAAGGCTATAATTAATTTAAAGGATTATTTAAACATAAACACAATTTTTGAAAGATTAGAGATGATTAGAGAAAAAAGTTAATACTCTGTAGTGAGTGAAAGGCTTGGACACAGAGAATTATGGATTAAGTAGGTGCTGAAATCTATTGGTCGATGGTCAGTCAATAGTGTCGCCTACATAGTGAAAGAAGAATGTAAAATGTTGAAGTTCAATATATAATGAATTGGCCACTCACCACATTGAAAGGCAACATTAATGAGTTAGCATTTATATGTTGTATGTTTCGTTATGCAAATCAAAGGATATAATCAACACATACCAATCTTGGAACTTAAAAAATTCTTTTTTTCTTTTTTTATTATTTTTTTTTTAGAATGAGTCACCTCTTGATTTGGAATTTTATAATGTGTAACTAACTATCAATTCCACAGTGACGCTACAATAAACTTTTCAATATGGTAGAGAATATTGGGCTAAACAATCCACCACGGTTTGATGATGCAATATAACTCGTAAGTATGGTTTATTATTGTTAACAAATTTTTTTTCTTTACTTAATACTTTCTCTTTGACAAATGATGTCGAAAGAGTGTCAGTTTAAGCAACGATTCATAAAAAAAAAAAAAAAATTGTCTGTGAAAGACTGATACAACTTTCTCTTACCGCTGCAATTAATACAATAATTTTTTATAAAATTGAACAAATTGT
The DNA here is from genome assembly GCA_011037195.1 of Triatoma infestans. Classification (NCBI taxonomy): domain Eukaryota; kingdom Metazoa; phylum Arthropoda; class Insecta; order Hemiptera; family Reduviidae; genus Triatoma; species Triatoma infestans. The sequence continues at coordinate 12,820 of JAAEAF010003011.1, forward strand.
CGTTAAACATGGTTATTTTCACTTAGCTTTAACATTAAAGGTCCTCACGCGTTGGTCTAGTGGCTAGCGCACTCGCCTTTCGTGTGAGAATTCAGGGTTCGATTCCCGTGAGGGCAAAGTCGGTGTTCACCCAGTAAAAGTGGGAAGTTACAGTCAGTAGCGCCCAAGGTAGTGAAGGCCGGTACTAAAATGTGTGGGAACTGCGGCGTGCTTACCACACGTCCCCCTATTCAATCGCCGTCTGCCAAACTTTTTGGTCCCTCATGGGCTGTTGTCAAAGGGTTTTTTTTTTTGTTTTTTTTTAACATAAAAGCTCATTAATTACATTTTTTCGAAATCAGTATAAGTATATAATATATCAAATAAAATCCTTTTTTGGATTGGTTAGGCAAATATATTTTGGTTTAATAAATAAACAACATTTCAAAGTGAGCTTTGAAAAATTAAGGCTTCGTGACATATCCATAGATGAAACGATTTGATGAGGATTCGCTTATATGAACCGATCGATTTATGTCTAAAACTAGCGTAGATAAACGGTATTCAGAGTCAAATACAAGCAGGGTAAATTAATTCATTTATTCAACCCTTAGTTTTGAGTATGTAATAGAAATCTAGATATGAACCCGAACAGAAGGATCTTCAACAAATCCAGACAATATCTTGCCTACGCAGATGATGTCATCCTAATCGCAAGAATTTTCAGAACCCTAGAAGAGTGTTTATGAGCAATTAGAAGGAAAAGCAAAGTCTATGGGATTAAAGATTAATTACGAAAAAACTAAGTACATGTTGGCGTCAATACAATTTGTCGGTCTAATTATGTAAACTTTAATATTTGTTGAATATGTGGATGGTTCGCAATGCTGGATAGCGTCTGGTAATTTATCCGACGTAGCGTGCATATTCATTTTCGTCCTGACCGGTTTCGGATTTTCATCTGGCGTCAGAGCAAATTCACCAAGTTCGTGTAGAGAGTTCACATCAACGTAATGTTTCTGTTACACTCACACTTGTTGGTTTGTTGGTTGTATATGGGGAGGTTATAAGGTTATGTTACTATGTTATTATGTTACTATATCTATTTTGTCATTAAATTCACTCACACACAGTAACATTACCTTATAACCTCCCACAAAACCTCCCCACATAATTGAATACAACCAACAAACCTACAAGAGTGAGTGTAACAGAAACATTACGTTGATATGAACTCTCTACACGAACTTGGTGAATTGGCTCTAACGATGGTTAAATATCCGAAACCGATCAGGAAGAAAATAAATATGCATGCCACGACGGATAAAAGAGCAGACTTTAATATTTGGGCGCCACTTTTACAACGAAGAGAGAGAGGTGAAAAGCGAAATTAAGGAAAGATTAGCCCCACAGGTTCCAGCTATTGTTTCGCATTGAAGCGGGTGATGAATTCTAAAACCATTTCATGCAATCATAAGCTACAGATTTATAAGACAATTGTTGGCCCTGTAGTATTATAAGCGAGTGAAACTTGGTTACTTAAACGAGGTGATTACGATATGCTACGGATTTGGGAAAGGAAAATTCTGAGAGGAATATTCGGTCTTAAGCTGCAAAACGGGGTATGGAAAATAAGATGTAATCAGGAATTAAATGAATTATATACGTCACCAGATCTGGTCTGGCGGAAATTGTGGGGAAAAGGCTTGACTGGCTTAGATGCGCTGAACGAATGGATAAAAAAACAATAGCGAGCAGGTTGCACAGAAATAAGCCCGAAGGAAGAAGAAAGGTAGGCAAACCGAGAAGATTGTTGGAGGAGTTAGAGGAGGATTTGGGAAAGTTCGAGATCAGGAGATGGAGGACCAAGGTGGTGGACACGAGTGAGTGGAAGAAGATTACGAAGGGCGCTTTTAGGCCTGTAGTGCTAAAAAAAAATTTAAAAAAAAAAATCATTACATTAACCAGATCAGGGAAGGGAATGGCTACTGGTTAGCGCTATAGAAGTGGTTAGCGTACTGGACTCCCACCGGAGGATCCGGGTTCGAGTCCAGCTGTGGAACACTGTCCGGAGGCCGGCAGTGCACTGAGAATACTCAGTGATTTAAGAAATAAATTCTGAGAATCTAAACTTGATAGAATGACTATTTTGAGGTAACCATATCCTCGCCGTCCCCCCAAAACTTTTTTAAATGAACTTTCCTGGGGGAAAAAGAATCTTATTTTTTTACGAAAAAGTCAAACATTGAAAATGTTTATTGTTTTTTTTTTTTTTAATTGAATTACAGAATTATAATAAAATAAGTATTAATCAAATAAGAATTTGTATTCAAGATATTCTTAAAATAACGATCTACTCCATGTTTACTACTCTATTCTACGCGCTCTAATCTGAAAACATCTCCTTTTATAGATTTCAGTCAACCTCCTTCCCCCACCTCACCTTACATCAACCTTCATTTGATAATGTGTCGTGTCGTATTTTTTACCAAATAGCCAACAAATTTAATGAAATCTGTTAGTGTTATCATCATGAATACAATCGAAAAAAATACGGAAATAATTTCGGTAAAAGCACTTCCGGTCAATCGATTTTCTTCAAACTCAGAATGTTAACATATTTTTAATTCTAATTAATTTTACTTAGATGATATAATTGTATAACAAACTATAATAGCACTTTAGAGGAAAAACATAAACCTACCCGTCTCCCAAAAACCAACTTAAATGATGAAGTTTTCCTGGAGAAACGTTTCAAAATAAAAGTTGTAGCTTTTTGTATGTGAAGTCGACATCTAAGTTCAATGAAAATTATCAGACCAGTTTTGAGAAAATTGCAAAAAAATGTTTATTTAGGCATGCCAATTGGTCATAAAGGAAATGAAACAATAATTCCAAATAATAAGTTTATCCTACTGAATAGATTAATTTTTATTAGGCGGGCTCGCGTAAAGTGTACATATATCAACATCAGAGAAGCTGACATATTATTCACCGGAAATATTAATCTACAAAAATATTTTGAACTGTATGGAGGAAATCAAGGTTGAATGCCATTCTATAATAGTGGGTGTGCCGTGAATATCAAGGGTCATTCAATAATTAACAAGATAAATCGCTGTAGCTTAAAATACGATTTTTTTATAATCAATTCAAAACTTTGGCTGCTTTTCAACATAGTCTCCAGCAACATTTATACACTTGTCCCATCGTTCTTCCAATTTTGTGTATGTCTCTGGCATAAAGTTCTTTGGATTGATCTCGAAGCCACTTTTGCACCTGACTATTTAACTTCAACAGAGACATTTTCCGTGGTAGCCTGCTTCATTTTGTGGTCATCGACCGGTTTCGAGCGTTCGCCCATCTTCAGGATGCGTTTTTTAGACAGTGTGACAACACAGACTCGCACAGAGCAAACTTAGTTTCACACTCAACTGTTTGATTCATTTGCGGGTCCTCTTCATATTCGAGAGGGGGAAAAGGTGTGGATTTCACTCTTCACTTGTGCCATCTAAGAGCTATCCATTTAGAGCTGGCAAGGTCGCTCTCCACAGACGCCTTTATTCTAGCATTTATTAGACGATTCATTGCTCGCCGGGGGCGCCCCAAGACGGTATTTAGCGACAATGGGACCAATTTCCATGGAGCTGCGGAACAGTTGCGTTCCGCCGTGCTAAAGTTGGTGATCCGATCCCAAACCAGTGATTCAAATGCGTTTGCCAGCTCTAAATGGATAGCTCTGTAGATGGCACAAGTGAAGAGTGAAATCCACACCTTTTCCCCCTCTCGAATATGAAGAGGACCCGCAAAATCCACTCCCACTACTTCGAAAACTGCTGCATCACGAACTCGCAGATTTGGTAGAGGAGGAGAATAGGTATCTAAGTTTCCTCCCTGAAAACGGCGACAGAAACTACATTTCTTTACAATACTTCTAGCTAACTGCCGGCTCCTTAGAATCCAAAATCTTTCCCTTAAAAGAGCTACAAGTGTTTGGGTACCCACATGATTATTTCGGCGGTGTAAATCGTGAACATATCTCTTGACCACTGGGTGTTCTGGTGGTAGAATCGCTGGCATTGTGCCATCTACAGAGTGTGACTGGAGTGTGAAACTAAGGTTGCTCTGTGCGAGTCTGTGTTGTCACACTGTCTAAAAAACGCATCCTGAAGATGGGCGAACACCCGAAACCGGTCGATGACCACAAAATTAAGCAGGCTACCACGGAAAATGTCTCTGATGCTTTCCAGCTCTGCGGAACCAACCACCACAACAAATATTTAACTTCAACATTGGATTGAAAATGTTTCCCACGTAGAGCCTCTTTAAGGGGTCCAAATAAATGGAAGTCCGATGGAGCGATGTAGGAGCTTTGGGGGGGATGTCATGAAGCAAAATCACGCCTTTAATCAAGAGTCTACAAAGTTTCGTTCGAATAGCAGCCTTTACTTTGTTTGTGAGCATATCACTCACTGTAATACTGGCTGTTGATCGTTCGTTCATTTTCGAGATAGTCACAATAAGTATCCAAGAATTCTGTAAGCATGACTTTACCTGTAGACGGCTGCGTCTTGAATTTCTTTCGAGTAGGAGAACCCGTATGCTTCCGCTCAGGGCTTTGACGCTTAGACTCCGGCTCTAAATGGGGTATCCATGTTTCATCACATGTTAAAATTCTACTGCAAAATTCCTTTTTCAATTAAACATCGTTCTTTCAACTGTTGATTGATTTGAAACCTGGTTTCTTTGTGGACGCCCGTAAGTTGTCTTGGAGCCCATCTTGCACAAGTTTTCTTTTTACAGCAACTTATTCTGAATAATGTTATGGACAGTTCCAAACACTCGCGTGCATTTCCTCAGCTATCAGTTCAACAGTAATACGCATGTTGTCCTGAATTAACGCGTCAATGCAAGATTCGAAGGAGAAAGTTTGTAACTTTAACTGGTTGTCGATTTCATTGCTCCTCACAGACGCTTACAAGGCCACTTTTAAACTATTCTACCCATTTGTAAACGTTCGCACGGTTTAAACAATTATTCCCATACACTTTCAACATCTTTTGTGGATTTCACCACCTTTGATATCCTCTGCAACTAAAAATCTAATCACTGTGCGTTGTTCTTCCGAGGTGCAATGTTCGAGCGGACTCGCCATTGTTAACTGAATACATTTGAGGTTATGCTTACCAAGTACTCCCGAACAGCTGATGAGAAAAACTAAGTAAATGGATGTCAACTTGACGCACTGAAACTATTGTATTGATTAAACTTTCTACAGCGATTTGTCGCGTTACTTATTGAATGGCCTTCGTATATTGAATTTAAAATATACTTTGGGAATTTATTTATTTATTTATTTTTTTCACTATCTCTAATTACTGTTTTTATTTAAATTTTTCTAAGCCAGGACCATCTTTAGAAACCCTCAAAATTAATGAAATAATAATTCAAATTTTTAATTATATTCATACACCACACTGGCGGGATTGTGACCTGGACTTGATCTGTCGTTCTTTCAACATTTGCACTTGCAGTTCTATCATACGAGTTTATTACGAAAGACTTCACTGTAGAGTGCAAGTGGAATAGTGTGGTTATCGCATTAACCGAGAGCTTTTTTAAGGAATAAAGATCTTGAATCATTGTCCAATACCCAACATTACTTCATATTTTAACGCTTCAATGCTCAGTTTGGACCCATAGCCATTATCTGTTGTTTTGTAACGTGTAATTTCATATAATTCATATTTTTAGTCCAATTAAGATTAGCAGGTAAATGTGTTGTGAATATGTCATTGAGACTGTTCTAACATGCCACCTGGGAGAATATCCAACTAAACGAACAACATCAGTTGCCAGCACAGCCTTTTTTATAAAAGACCGCGCGACGTACAATGGCTAAATATGTTTCAAACTTATTTATTAAGTTCAGAAATAAATTTGGTGCACTATCGATATGGGCCTGATATGAAGATGTGTTGAGACTTAAACTGCCTTGACAGAATTAGGAAGATATGTTAAGATTGTATGCAAATAATTTTATATAATTCTCTTATTGCAATTTACATAGTTGAAATTCAATTTCTCTTCAACATATAATATTTTAACATATTTTTTTTTTTTTTTTACTTTCTCTTACTCCTAGTAAGAGGAAGTATTGTAATCGTGACAAATTTTCTATGTCGAGTTTTCACCGGAAATATCCGTCTTGAGGTCCCCTGAGTCCAAAAAGTGGTTTTTAGCAAATGGTGTGAATGTGAACAGCTGTAAGGAACAGCTTTACTTCTAGTTTATTTATCTATCTAATCCAACTTTTGTCCTTCTCAAACCATTAAAATAAATCTCAAGAATACCGAAAAGTTCTAGAAGATTTTCCACCTGTATAAATAGTGGGACCGCGGAGAGTTGGGAGAGTTTTCCAGTTTATAAACGAAGTGTACGTTCGTGGAAAGTATATAAAAAAAAGAACAAAGTGAACTTTTGTGGTTTAAACTGTGAAGAAATTATTATTAAGTGTTGTATTTTGTAATTTATTGTGTATAACAATTGGTGTTTTCTTTATTGAAGTTTAGAGTAGTTTATCTATACGAACCCACTTAAAACTACATAGTTGCAATAGCTAGTTTAGAGGGAAAAACGTTACAATATTTTTGATCGGCGATACAAACAAACAACCAAAATTCAGTTGCAGTAGCATTTTATTATTATATCATTGCTCAGGGTAGTCATAACTAGTCAACAAGTAAGTTGTGTAGAATTTGTTAAAAGCATTTCTCGTTAAGTGAATTAAAAATAACATTAACTAATGTTGGGGATTTTGTGTCAGCCATGTTTGTTGTCCCTAGCTAACTAACTTTTATGCCTCATATTATTACATTATGTTGATAAACAGTATGATTAATCATTAAAGAAGACCAACACTATAATTAAGAAAATTATTAAAAATAATCTGAATATATATAAATATATAAATAAAACCTGCTAGAGAGCGCCGCGCTTCCTAGAGCCGGTGCTCTGCCTAAACGTCATTTCCTAAGAATATTGACCCTCATTAGTAAGCTAATCAGAGTGCCAGAATTTAATTAGAAACAAAGTACTTTATAAAGAATAAAATATCTCTCTGTGGGTCATACATACTTCCTACTCGAATAAATTTGCTTTCGAAATGAATTATCTCACGTTATAAAACCCTCAACTCTTTCTACATATAATACAATAATAAAATTGACATTTTACTCGAAAGTTTGGATGCCAGAACGTAAACATAGGAAATGTGGGTGGGTCCGCAATGCTGGATAACATCCGGTATTTTATCCGCCGTAGCATGCATATTAGTTTTGTTCCTGACCGGTTTTGGACTTTTATCCATCGTCAGAGCAAATTCACCAAGTTCGTGTCGAGAGTTCACTTTAACAATATGTTTCTATAGACTCACACAGAAACATATCGTTGAAGTGTACGCTCTAACGAGTAAAATACCGGATGTAAACCGGCGGATAAAATAGGAGTTGTTGTTCATAGTAGGTAAAGAAACCGACATATAATATAAAAGTTGTACTCCGAATTTTTGCCACATATTAAATTCTTATTAATATTATAGAATCGTAGAGGATTACCATAGACAATAGAATCGTATACTAATATACTGAAATGGCACTTACAAGGAAGTCTAAAGTTAACCCCTCACCCAGATTCCCTTTTAAATGAATTCTTTCATTATCATAAAAGGAACATTATATGTTTATGATCTTCATTTTTGCCACAAACGTCGCGTGAAGACGTACTTTCAATGTTTATCTTGAACAAAATTCGTTTACAGATCCATGATTAATTAGTACATAATCGGCTTATCATTCTGCATAATTTTTTTTTTCTCATCATCAATTGGGGGGAATACCAATTTTGTTCATCTGTAAAATAAGAAAGTATCGTGGACTTTCAGTTCCTCTAAAAAATACTTGCGACATTAAAAATTAAATAATCTTGTTTCCTATAACTTATAAGACCAAGATCCAGGAATACTACTGAGCCGTTGTAAAAACAGCCAGTTAATCGGGACAGAATATTCGTTGAGTTAATAAAGCCAGGGGAGAGGAGAGATGTTCTTCTAATACTTACACACACTGGAAGAAGACGAACTGTCTCGGGCACCATAACGTGATTAGCCAAAATATAATTTTCTTGATATCCGGTGCTATATTTAATTCATAGTTGATACGAAAGCCGTTTAAGATAGAAATTATGTTGAATCAAAATAACCATTTGCGATTACTGGCTACGGAAAATTTACTTATCTAAGTAATAAACTTCATAAATATTTTGAACATTTTATTATGGACAACATAAAACTAAGTGGGGATAGCTGACATTGCATTTTAGGAACTAATATAACAATATATGGTACGATGGAAGTAGTTATAAATCTCAATGAGTTTCTCAAGATGCTCAACAGATATTTTGGTTCTAATTTTTACTCATCGATTACTTCATCTTTAAAAAAAAATGGGAGCTCACAAACATTGATAGAAGACCATGAATTTGATAGCAGCACTATGAGGCAATGGTAAATTAATCTTTGAAAAGATACGACTTTTAAGCGGTGTGAATGTTCACACTAAATTTGATTGTAAATCAGTAGGAGTGAATTATGACTCATAGAATACAAATTTAAGAAACACGCCCACATTAATAGTCACTTAAAGTTTCTGTTAAATTTCAGAAAGATTTAGCAGCTCATAGTTCAATTGATGATGTCATAGATAAAATAATTCTCTTTAACTTTACTAAACAAATGAACATTCAAGATCTTAAATTTAAATAATATTGAACAAAAACAAAGAACAAAATAAGGAGCAATATCATACCTCTGTCCATCTGGAGAATCTCTGACAAGTTTGACAGCAAACAGAAATTGTACTGCACAAACTAATAAACAGCATAGATTTAGTGATAATGAAAATGCGCAAAGTGCTAATGTCACTTCATACACTAATACATATTCGTCCGGCGATATCACAGTCACTTGGTCCGATCTGAGGAAATCTTTAACATCGGCCGCCGTAACCGGTGAAATCTTCAACATGAAGATCAATGATAATAATGCTAATAATAATGATACTAAACACAATAGTCCCAATGAGGTCAACATTTCCCTAATGCCAGGATTTTTTTGTATTGTTATTAATTTTGGATTATCTATTTGTGAATGTTGATTTATTTGTGGTGCTGTTGAACTCATTCTGGATATATTTAGTCCACCATTAGCTATCCTGGTTGTTGGTAAGCTAGCTATACCAAGTGGGCTAACACTACTTGAATTACCACCTAAAGAATGTTTAGATGTACTCAATGTTGAAATGTTTAATCCTGTATGATTATTATTATACGGATGTATTAGTCTTGGTGTTAATACTTCTCCATATGATGAATTTGGTGGCGGTGCCGGTGGTCTGGCTATATGAAGACCACCATTAGCCAATCCTAGAGGACTTATACTGGCCGATGTGCCTAATGAATGTTTTGAATTGCTTAAAGTCGATGTATTCGAATATGGATTTCCATAGGACCTGTTATGATTAGATGTATTTGATAAATTCATATGTGTATTATTACCATTACCATGATACGAATGGTTTAATGGTGGCGGTGATCTGAAACTACGTAATACTCCATTGGGTGGTGGCAATTCAGTCATTCGTATATCATATCCCCTAGGATCTTGTGATATTGTGTGTCGGCTCAGCCCATTGCTCGCCGACACTGTATGTTTCAACATTTTTCCCAATATTCTCAAGGTCCTGGACTCAAACTATTACTGATGAAAAATATTTCCATTTTTGTTACGTTCTTGTATCCATTAGAGTTATAATAAATTTGTGAATTTTAACACTAAATTTTATACTTTGATGATATGTCTTCAATACACGGCAATCCATTTTTTTTTTCCCTTCAAGTTTCTTTATTATAATTCATCGCTATGATGAGCTTAAAACTAGATTCCATTAAAATTCTTCTCTTCAGATATATGTACATAAACTTACACACCACCTGAAACAAAGAACAAAAGTCAGTTAACTAACATTCTCATATTATAAGGCTAATATTAAGTGTCTTTAATCTCATAACCTCTTCAACAATATAACCATATAACGGGAATTTTAAAATCGTGGGATCTGTTTGGTGAGTGGAATAAATCTGGTCTAAAAGTCAATAGCGTGTGAAGCGCAATTCAATTAGTATGAAGAATAAGAAAGCAGGCGTCTGTTTTAATTGAATGGAATACGCTATAACTGAAGATAGACGTTTTATAGTGGGGGAAACATCCTCTTAAAATTTTTGATTAAATGAATACAATTTAAAATTCAGAAAAAAAAAAATTTTTTTTTAACAATTTCTGAGTAAAGGTGGGATAAAGCGACTTGGGAAATTTTCGAAATTTTGAGATCCCTTAAGTAAGAGAAACATGTTTTTAACTAGGGTAGGGATTAGCTAAGTGGTTAGCGCGTTGGACTCCCATGCGGAGGTCCCGGGTTTGAGTCCAGTGCTACCCTTAGATTTTTTTTCTTCCTAGGAGCCTCTACAGCTCAGTTGCCTGTAGCGAGAGAACACTGTCCGGAGACCGGCAGTGCACTAAGAAGGCTCCGGGCGCTAATAGACCATAGATGTTGAAGCGCCCTTAAATTAAAAAATAAATAAAAAAATGTTTGTAGCATTTGAGCTGGGCTCTGTCTGTCGCTTTCTTTCCAACAACCGAAAGAATGACTCTGTGCAAAATTTTTGATTTTAATTTTTTGAGATTTTTTATGACAATAGTTCCAATGGTTGTAGTGGTTGGTTCCGCAGAGCTGGAAAGCATCAGAGACATTTTCCGTGGATTCAGTTTATACACTCCAGCTCGAATTCAGCTCAATGCACTCCAGCTCGATGCAGTTTATACGCTCCAGTAAGAGTCTGTGCAAGTCTGTGTTATCACACTGCCTGACAAAAGCATCCTGAAGATGGGCGAACGCCAGAAACCGGTCGATGACCATAAAATGAAGCAGGCTACCATGGAAAATGTTCCGGAAACTGATTTTCTTTAAATGTCGCATTTAAAGGTTCCAAACAGGATTTTTTTTGCAATTTTTTTTTTTTTTGTAAACCGAGTAAAATTCATAAAAAAAAATCTAAGCGGCCATCAAGTGAAATATGACAAGAGTTTTATTACGAAACGTTCTCTTTAGACAGCTGTATGAGACTGGTTATGTATGGCTTGTTTCATCAACTGGACTCTTTCCCAGAAATCGAATTATTAACAATATTCAATCAAAAATCAAAATTTTATTTTATGGGCGCAAAAATTATTAAGACGGATTTGCCAAACATTTTTTTTTATACTATATCCTATTTTTTACGAAATTGATAAAAATAAATAAGCATCAAGCAACTAATCCTAAGCAAATCATTGGTTTGAAGAAATGCAAGAACGTATACCCTCTGTAATATGAAATCAGTCCTTACAAGCCGAACAAGTTTGGGGCATGTTATGGGCCACAAGACATTACAAAAAGAATTTCAGTTTCTTAGAACACCACCTAGGAACACTTCCAATTTAAAAAAAATGATAAATTGCTTTATGTAGCATTCAACCAACATCGATATCGATTTCTGTTGCCATTAATTTTTGCACTAAAATTATATATCATCATTAAAATATGGAAAAAGCTAAGATTCTTTGGTTTTCTTAAAAATATTACATAATAAATAAAAAAAAGTAAACTTTCTTTTACTTCTGTTACTTCTTTCAATTATTTTTTTTAAAATGACTATTTTTCTTTGCTCATTTATTCTAACATAAATATACAGGTGGTTGTGGGAGGACAAGTATCAAACTACTACACAAGCAGATAGAAAAGTGAAGAGCGCATCAATAACACATATATATTTGAAATTGAACGTCACAAATTACGCAAAACTATTTAAAAATCAACTTTTTGGAATAAAAAAGTTACAAATAAAAGTGATAGATTTATATATCTATACAGTTAGCATGTTCCATGTTTAGAAGAAACTGTTGTAGGTACAAGATTGCATTACTTCCTCTTTTCAGGAGTAAAGGAAAGTAAAAAAATAAATGCTTAAAAACGTATTTTACTTAGCAATTAAGCCTAAACAAGGATGTACGGGGGGGGGGGAACTAGACACTCTCGCGACTTTCTCTTACTCCTCCTAAACACACACACACATATATATATACTGGGTGTAACAGCAACCTCTGGCAATAGTTCGGGATATGGTTTGTCACTTTATTTGGAACAAAAAATTTCTAATAAACCATGGTCCGATTCGTTCGCCTTCAAAAGTTATTCTTCATTTTAGAAAATTTTCAATTTTCCTACTTTTTCTCATAAAATTGATTATATCTCAAAAAAATTTAAACATTAATCATATTCAATTACATCTTTGAAAAGAGCATTAAATTTCCTATAAGAAACAGAAGTTTTATTTTTAATTGAATTAATTATAAGGTTTTTCAGAGACAATTAAACTCAACTCAACAGCGCTTCGACTGTTAAAAACCACTTTTCAATAGTATTTTCTTATAAATTTCTTTAAGGCTAGCGTATGGTCCGGTTACAGAAAAAATATCTACATTTCACCAGCTTTCCAACGATAATAATATCATGGGGTTTCTTTTCTTAAAGAAAATGCGAAATAAATGTAAAAAAAAAAAACACAAAATGAAAATTGAGAGCTGTTACAAAAATATCACAAGATTGATTAATAATCCTGTAATGAACTTTGGAATTGTTATCTCACGATAGAAATTTGTCTAATTCTAATAAACTGAAACACTTAGTCGTGATTTAGCTGGTCATACATTCAAAATGCCAGATTTCTTTGTTATAGAATAGCGAGATATGGTTTTTATTTGTGGGTTTTGTAACGGCAGCGCGGAAGCTGCCGCTGAGTATGAACAGGAAACCATATAAGCAGCGTATTAAAGACTAGGGGAAACCGGTTCTGTGAGAATAAACTACCGAGGAAACTTGATCGTTCTTACGAAAATTCATGTCAACGCATCTTGAATGTGTTTGATGACGATTCTACCCTTAGCACACGCAGAGTGCCATTGTCGCTAGGTTTGTCACATCAGACGGTGCACAGGTATCTTCGACGGGATGGTAGATATCTGTATCACGTGCAGCAAGTACAGTATTTGCTAGAACGTGATTACGCCTGTCGTACTCAATTCTGTATTTGGCTGCTACAACAACATTTTGTCGTTTCCCCCAAAACATGTTGTGGACCGATGAGGCGACGTTTACTCGAAATGGCTCTTTAAACACCCGCAACATGCACTATTGGAGTGACGAGAATCCCCGTGCAACCAGAACGTCATCAGAACGATCAGTTTCCTCGGTAGTTTGTTCGAGGAATATAGAGTAAATAGACGTGTGTAAGTAGTGTAATTGTGTTTTAATGGATAAATGTATTTATAAGGATGACTATATTTATAAGGATGAATATATTTATAAGAATTTGTTGACCGTTGATGAATTAAGTTATGAAGAAATTTGGTGAGGTTCGGTCAAGAAAAAAAAAAAAAAAAAAAAAATCATTCAATTATGCCGACGTTTCGACCGAGTTTTCCTGTCTTTATCAAGGCTTTAATATATACAAACAATCGTGAATATGTGGAATAAAAATTTAGAACATACACATTTGTTACAACATCGCAGAAACATAAAAAAGGAAAAAAAATAGAAATTTTTAAATCATCTACAGAAAAATTATTATTCCACATCTTCACGATTGTTTATATATATATATATATATATATATAAGCTTTGATAAAGGCAGGAAACGCTGTCGAAATGTCGGCATAAAATTGAATGTTTTTTTCTTGAACGATCCTCACCAAATTTCTTCATAACTTATATTTATAATGATGAATGTAGTTACTAGGATAAATGTAATTATTACACAATCAGAATTATGAAAATAATGTATTTATGACTATGCTAATGATTTAGCAAAAATAAAAGAATAAAGTAGCGTTAAATTGAAATAAGTAGGTTAATATCTTATTTTTTTATTTTATTAGAGTTTATTCGTTTCAATAATCTAGAGGCTTCTATTATAAGGTAAAGTGTCGTATTTAATATAGTTCAGGTGCTAAGGACCATTGATGTTGTGTCTTTCAAAATACAATTAAAAAAAAAGAATGAACAAAAACATTTGAACTTTAAAGTCTCCAATTCATCACTACCACGTAAAAATAATTATTCGTATTTAACGATAAAAATAATTAACTGATACATTCTTACCTATGCAGCAAGCCTTCCAAGTTTTAAAAAAACCATTGTAATAGTTTAAGAGAAAATTCGTGAAAAGTCAAAAACCTATCTATAAAATCGCCCTTTCGGTTAACTGTGTTCTTCAAATTTGGAATTCTACCAATGCTACTAATGATGGGTATTAATATTATGTAGATTACCATATATAATACTAAAGTGGTAGTTTAAAAGGAAAGCATACCACCGCTACGTTCCCCCACCACTCCTCAAAAATAAATTTTCCCAGGAAAATAAAAAGTGATAGATATTTATGTGTGTAGGTAATATATGAAGTTGAAGGAAAATCGTGTGAGCTGTTTTTAGGAAAAAAAAAATCACTAAAAACAAAAAAAACCTAAAGTAAAGTAACACATCCCGTTGATGGATTTCGCCCGAAATCTTTGCGTCTGATGCGGTGATATTGCCTAAATTGAATACCAAGTTTGAGCTTCCTGTGACTTTTTTTGAGATATTCTTTTAACACATACACACACACATACAGACTACGCTAAAAACATTTTTTTAATATTCAGGTTTTTGTTTTGTTTTTTGTTTTTGTATTTTATAAGAAATTCACATCTATATAGACAGTATAATAAATGAATATAATTGTAGTCATATAAAAGGGCGTAAAATCTTGTTAGGAGATGCCTCCCAATGGAAGTTCTCCGTAATTATTACTTAAAAATGGTAACTCTGAAGTTAGATGGCCGCGCGGCCGGCCAGTGGCGTTTCAGTCTCCTGGAAGAGTTGTGTGGGATAGAAAGAGAAGAAGAAAGTTTTTGGATTTAAGGGTTAAAATGATTGGATGTGAGGTCATGGAATTTTTTGTAAGACTGATGGGCATAAGGGATTTTGAGGTAAGTGTGAAAGGTTTGGTTGGAAACATAGAAATGGGCATTGGTAATTTACTGAGGGTTTTGGATTGAACAGCTTGAATGCGATAGGAGTTGGAATGCTTGGTCCGAAACCCAGACCTCGCATCCGCATGTCCAAAGTGTTGTGGATAAGTCTTTTGTTTTCAAGAGATAGTTTAGAGAGTCGGTCAAGTAGTCTCGAGAGAAGTTTGTAACGTCTGTTTAGTTCAAGTCTTTTTAATCGTATATGCGAATTCCAAGTGAGTCTTTTGTATAGATAAAGTCCTAAATATCGCGGATTTTGTGGACTGTCGGTATTATGGTCCCATGAAGGTGGATGGACGGGAGAGTAGTGCGACGAAGGGTGAAAGATGTGCATTTGCTTTTAGTAGGATTGACCTTTATTCTCCACCTGATAAGCCAGTCTTGTAGAGGGATGATATGGGATTGTAGTACACGGGATGCGGAAATAGGATCGGGATTTGGAGCAATAACACATGTGTCATCAGCATAGGAATATGGAGGATTGTTTAAAGGGAATCCCAAAACATGTATTTCCGGTGAAAACTCAAGTTGTCGAAAATCTGGCACGATCGCTACTACTAGGAGTAAGAGAATGTAATAATAATAATAATAATAAAAAAAAGCTGCTCCAACCACGTAACTAGTAACAATAAATAGACTCAATAGTAAACATATTAGTAAACTACAAGAGAGCTGAGAGAGAATTTAGAATATTTAAATTGGAATTAATTACGAACGTGCAGTTATCTTACAAGTGCACATTAGGAGTGCTATGCGAGTAAAAGGATAAAGTGAGAGCGATTTCTGACAAAACGACCACAACTATTAGAAGTCCGATTAGGTTGGCAACCAATTACATGTCCAGATTAAGCATTAAGAATGGAAGTTAGTTGGACATCTTTATCTAACTTATGTGTACAAACGTTATTGTTCCAGGAAGTTCTTATGTTAGAAAAGTAAATTCAATAAAAACAGTACATATGTTTATGTGTACATATATGGAGAATTTAAATCTGATAATGGTTTTAATTATATTATAGTAGAATTTAATTTGATTCTAATTGTTACTTAGGTCTTTAGTAATTTTCATCTTTTTTTAAAAAAAAAAAAAAATTTTTTCTTCAGCAAACTATGATCGTTATTTTTTGTTTTTATATACACAATGTACAGGATGATAAAGAATGTAAAAAAACTTGAGGAACTTGTTGGAGAAGTCATTTTAGGTAAAAAAAAAAGTCATATGAACATAAGGTCTATTTCAATCAATAATTTATTACAGAATAATTTATTACAGTTCAAATTTTAGATTAGTTGCGGATTTGCTACCTCTGACTACTCGCTGGCCGGCGCCGGAGTTACTCAGGGTAGCATACTTGGTCCGCTTTTATATACTGTATTCATTTCAGATCTACCAACCTATACAAACACTCTTCTTTGCACTTACGCTGATAACACTGCCATCCTTGCATCCAGCTCTGATCCCATAGCTGCCTCCATTCTCTTACAGAATCATTTAAATAAATCTTTAGCCAAAAAAAATCGCGGATTAAAGTCAACTCACAAAAATGTCAAGAAATCACCTTTACTCTGCGTCGTACCTCCTGTCCTTCAGTAACCTTCAAATCAAAACCACTCTCTCCTGCAAAGTTAGTTGGCCACCTTGGGCTGTACATCGACAAAAGGTTAACATGGAGTCCATACGAAACTAAAAAAACTGAAACTTAACAAACGGAATAAGTTACTACTCAGACTAATACGAAGGCGATCGAAATTACCTCTCGAGCACAAACGACTGATATACAACTGTATACTCAAACCGATGTGGAGTAACGGATTTGAACTGTGAGGTTCAACCAAGCGCTAAAATTCCCCAAAAAATTCAGTCTTTTAAGTCAAAAATTCTCCGTCAGATAACAGATGATCCATTCTATGTCTCTAACTCTACCCACCACAACGATATCAAAATCCATATATATCTGAAGCTGTCAAAACTAACTGACTAAATATAAAAAATTCTATGACTCTCTTGCCCTCAACTCTAATCCTCTTACTCAAAATCACACCTCCACAACTATACCAGATAATCCATACCCCGTCGATGAGCCGCTGTTGGCCCCGTGATCAACTCCAGTAACAGGAAGTAATTCCTGTGAGAGTGTTACCGCTGGGTAGCTTCTCTCCTCCAGCCAGCTAATCACGTGTCAATCATCATCACACATCATCATATTCACTTATTATATTTATTTATGTAGTTTGTGAATTCCAAATAAATAAAAAATAAAACACTATTCCAAGTTTTAGCATTTATATCTATCTACTAATGGAAAACAAAACAAAATCGTCAGCAATCGTTATTTAAAAACAAAATATATACAATCATTTGTAAACAATAATTTAGTATTAGTGGAGACTTTTGAGGAACATGATGGAGTATTCAGTGCAACTGAATATGCTGAAATTTTGTTTATGAATGCTTTCTGAATGGTAATGCATCAAGAATGGAGAATTCTCATACATCAAGAGAATACCAATGGAGATTTCTGAATAGGCGACAACCTTCCCATAAGGTATTCGACCGTGCAATCTCAGATGCTTCAAGAGGCAGGAAAGCATAATTATTATGGTTGGTTCTGCAGAGCTGGAAAGCATCAGAGATATTTGTCCGTGATGGCCTGCTTCTTTTTGTGAACATCAACAGGTTTCGGACGTTCGCCCATCATCAGGATGTTTTTGTCAAACAGTGTAATAACAGAGACTTGCACAGAGCAAATCAGTGTACATCAAATGAATTTGCTCTCACGGAAAATATCTCTGTTACGTAATAATGGTGGCAATTGCCGGTGAGGTAATGTTCGCAATGAAGAAGATATAATCAACGCAGTTTTGGACCAATCCCACCTTAAGTACTAGGCATTCTGCTAGGCAATTAATTGCAGCTTTCACCAAGATTGTGGCCAAATTGTGGAATTTTGCACCTGGATGCTACTTGCATGGTTGCTAAAGATCAAGACATTTTGTCTAATGTTCTGTGGACTGACTAGGCTCAATTTACGCGAGATGGTAACTACCATAACTATCATCTATGGTCTCTACAAAATCCACAACAGTCACAATTTCAACATAGCTTTAGATTTATCACCTGAGAAGGCATTATCCATATTCAGTTACTTGGAATAGAAGACTTTATATGGAAGACTAAATTCTTATATGTTACTTTTCTAAATAAAAGGCTATATGATATGTGAAACACTCCACACAGTTGCGGCAAGTTAGATACGCAGTTAACTTTTCTTTTTTTTCCCGAGGGTTCCGCACCGCGACCATTTGTTGATCTGTTGTACCCTCTCTGGTGCATAAGATGAGCCAGCTCATCTATAGCACCCTCTCCAGGTTTAGCTCCCTGAGGAATCTCAGGATCCTGGAATGTTCTAGGGTAGGTATTTCTTCCTCCCCTATCTGGTAACAACCCAGACTACTGTATCTTCTTTGAATGACGGCATCACAGTCCGTGAGGAGATGTATCGGAGTTTCCTCCGCCACTCCACAGAATCTGCATATGCCGTCACCTGCTAGGCCAAGCTTTCTCATGTGTCCCCTGAGTCTGCAGTGCCCCGTAAGGAATCCCGTAAGAATACGGATCCTATTCTTACTCAGACTGATGAAGGCTTTCGACCTTTCCTGGTTGTAACAGCCCCCCAGGCAGACCTTGACGCAGTTAACATTCCGAATTTAAAAAAAAAAATATATATATATATAAAAATAATTGGCGTAGTTTTTTGACAAAATAATTTCGATAACATGTTCACAATACTTCCTGTTTACAATAGTAAGAGAATTTTAACAAGAATATTGTACGGAAGACCGGAAAACGTAACTTCAAAGAGCTTACCATGAAGTTTTATTCATAATATTTCTAAGTATGAGGGCCATCTTTGGTTCTCTCTCTCTCTCTCTCTCTGTGAGACATTTACCCTTTCACCTGTATAGAGGGGCAAACTGCAGGTGTGTCGACATTATAGCTAAGATTCACATGCACCACCAAATATAGACAAACACGTATGAAGTAATAATACTCCAGCGAATCTATGCTATTTAAAGTTATGATTTTAAATTAAAATTTTGGGTTTTGTCATCTTACCTAAAATGTTCAACGTTTTTTTTAGAAGAATTAATAAGTAGACTAAACCTTATAGTATAAGGAAATCAAATAAATAAAATAAATATAAGATCAAGAATTATGTTTGAAAGTGAATTCGTAAACACAACCAATACTGTTGAGATGTTGGCGCCAAAACAACTGAAATGACCTTGAATAAGACCGGTCCATAAGCGAACTGAGTTGTATAAAAAGTCCGCCAATATAATAGTCATAAACAAATTGTTTATTTTGTTTATTTTTCTTTTTTTTTTTGGGCACAGGACGCCTGTAAGAAGATGGTAGGTAGATGTGGTGTATACACCGTGCCTCTGTAAGTTCTAGGTGTTTAAATAATTTTACGCCTTACATAAACTTATCGAACATTGACCATTGTGTTTTCAAAATAGAATCATTACCAAAATATTTTCAACGTTCTGAAACCAGTTCCTTACTACAATCTGGAAACGTGAAAGTTTTCTTCAACGATCAACTACCTCTCCAACATCAAATAAATTTTTAACCAATGAATTGTTTCCGTTTTGATGTTTTGAAGTAATACGAATTTTTTGATTCTCTAAAACTGCTATTAGATGAACTATTTAATTGTATCCAATTTAGGAATTTTCACCGGAAATATATATGTTTTGAGTTTCATTAAGTCCAAAAAAAAAAAAAATCTGGTGTGATACAACTCAAACAATTTTCTCTTATTCCAGTTCTCGAAATTGTAATTGACAAAATTTTATACCAAATTTAATGTAATTCATTGAAAACTGGAAAAAAAACTGTTCAGTAAAAGCCCACTTCCGGTTTATTAATTTTCTCGGAAACTCGGAATTTTGGCCATCTATTTATTTCTAATTAGTTTTTGTTTGGATGGTAGAATTGTATAATTAATATTGACAGCCCCACTTTAACATAACCCCACCCCTCCCATAAAAGTGCCTTTAAATAAATTATACCAGAGAAATATTTTAAATAAAAGTTGTAGATTTTTGTATGTTTAGTTTATATATAGGAAGTTTCAAGAAAAATCATTGGAGCCATTTTTGAGAAAATCGCGAAAAAGTGAAAGAAAAAAAAAATCATTTAGTAAAGTGGTAAAGTAACAGCACTTCCGGTCATCCATTTTCATTCAAACTCGGAATTTCAACAACATATTTAATTCTAATTAATATTATTTAGATGATAGAATTGTATAGTAACCTTAAAATAGCACTTTAGAAGAAAATCTAACCCTACCCATCCCCCTAAAAGTACCCTTAAATGAATTTTTTTTAGAGAAATGTTTAAAGTAAAAGTTGGAGATCTTTGTATGTTTAGTTCATATATAATAAGTTTGAAGAAAATCGTCGGAGCCAATTTTTGAGAAAACCCCGAAAAAGTAAAAAAAATCATTTAGTAAAGTGGTACTTCAGGTTGAGGAATTTTGACACATAACTTACTGTCAGATCCCATGGTCTGTCAAGTTTGCATTTTCTGCGATTCTTCGTTTATGAGCTATGCTGTTCACATACATACGTACATAATAACATATGCACACACACATACGGTCTAGTTACTTAAACCACCTTTTGGGGCTAAGGGAACCTCAAAGCGGATATTTCCGGTGAAAACTCGATATCGAAAATTTAACACTTTTACAATACTTCCTCTTACTACGAGTAAGAGATGGTAAAAATCACAAAAACTGAAAAAGCTCTCAGTAAAAACAAACTTCCGGTTTACTAATTTTCTGGAAATTCGTAATTTTGGCAATCTATTTATTTCTAATTAATTTTGTCTTGATGGTAGAATTGTATAATCAACTAAGATAGCTCTTTAGAGGCAAACATAACCCTCTCCCCTCCCCCAAAAGCCCCCTTTTTAAATGAGTTTATCCGGAGAAATGTTTAAAATAAAAGTTGTGGCTCTTTATATGTGTAGTTTACATATTTATTTTAAAAATAAAAAAGTCAACTAGTAAAGTGGTACTTCCGGTTGAGGAATTTTGACAGATAACGCACAGTCAGATCGCATGGTGATACCTAAACGGAATATTAAGTTTCAGTTGTCTACGGTTTTTCGTTTTTGAGCTATGCTGTTCACATACACACACACACACACACAGACCATTTGCTAAAAACCACTTTTTTGGACTCAGGGGACCTCAAAACGGATATTTCCGGTGATAACTCGATAGCGAAAATTTGACACGATTACAATTCTTACTAGGAGTAAGAGAAAGTAAAAATCCGTTAGACTGTTTTAGAAAAATAGCAGAACATGATTGAAAAATAATACTTATTAGTAAAAACGCACTTCCGGTCATCTGATTTACTTCAAACTTGGAATTTCAACAACATATTTAATTCTAATTAATATTATTTAGATGATAGAATTGTGTAATAAACTGAAATAGCAGCACTTTACAGGGAAACCCAACCCCACCCCTACCCCAAAAATGCCCTTAATTGCATTTTCCCAGGAAAATGTTTCAAATAAAAGTTGTTGCTCTTTGAATGTGTAGTCCATATATGAAATTTAAAGAAAATCGTTGGAGCCATTTTCGAGAAAATTGCAAAAAAGTTGAAAGAAAAATATTCAGTTATACTACCAACTTCCGGTACTTGAATTTTGACAGATAACATACTGTCGGATCCCATGGTTATACCTAAACGGAATATCAAGTTTGAAGTCTCTGCGATTTCTCGTTTTTTAGATATACATGGATGACAATCTCACGTGTCTAAAGACAAAATGCGACTTTACTTGAATGATTTAATTGACATTTTTTTTTTAGAATGAAAAAACATTATTTCCTGGGTACCTTGGAACCCCGATCTTATGGGGAATACTAACACTTTATGTGCCTGAAATGAATGCGAAAATTTAAAATCGGTGATCTAGCTATTACGTGGGTTTGTGTCGTAGTAAAACTCCTGGTGATGCTTATAATAAGATCGGCGAGTTGTATTACAGGTCTTTGTCGGATAAACAGCTGTTATATAAATAAATACATATTTTTGTATATGGTCACGTTTCAGTACTGTATTACGGTACTGCACGGATAATAGAAATGAATAGATCTCACACTCACTTTCCCTTATAAAGTTGTATATTACGCTAAAGGGCGATAATGTAAAAAGATCAATAATGGACTGGTATGCGTACATGATAAGGTTATGTTATGTAAGGATAAATTGTATTTCAAGTTGATGTAACGGTACTTTTGTAATACGTTTATAATAAAAAAAAAAAATCACATTAGATGAACATCTGTTTTCAATCATACATTATTATTTCCAAAAATTTTGTACTTTGAAAAAACCTTTATTCACTCGGCCACAAAAAAAACAATACTTCCTCTTAAGAGAAAGTAAAAATGGGACCCGTATTACTTTCTCTTATTCCTAGTAAGCGGAAGTATTGTAATCGTGTCCAATTTTCGATATCGAGTTTTCACCGGAAATATCCGTTTTGTTAGGAAATGTGTGTATGTGAACAGGGCATAGCTCAAAAACGAAAAACCGTATTAAGCTGAAACTTTATGATGGGATCTGACAGTACGTTATCTGTCAAAATTCCTCAACCGGAAGTACCACTTTATTAGTTTTTTTTTTTTTTTTTTTTTTTTTTTTGCGTTTTTTCAAAAATGGCTCCGACGATTTTCTTCAAACTTGTTATATCAAGTACACATACAAAGAGCTGCAACTTTTATTTGTAACATTTCTCTCGGGAAAATTCATTTAAGGGCACTTTTGGGGGAAGGGTGGGGTTAGGTTTTCCTCTAAAGTGCAATTTCAGTTTATTATTCAATTTTGTCATCTAAATAATATTAATAAGTATTAAATGTGTTGTTGAAATTCCGAGTTTGAAAAATATCGGATGACTGGAAGTACGTTTTTCCGGAAATGTATTTTACAATTCTCTGGTATTTTCTCGAAAACGGCTCCAACGATTTACTTTAAACCAGGAATGTGAACTAGAGCTACAACTTTTATTTGTAATATTTCTGCTGGTGAAGTCATTTATGGGAGGGTTGGGGTTATGTTTTTCTCTAAAATGCTATCACAGTTGATTATGCAATTCTACCTTCCAAAACAAAATTAATTAGAAATAAATAATAGATAGCCAGAATTCCGAGTTTCAAGAAAATTAGTTTACCGGAAGTGCGCTTTTATTGTATATATTTTTTCTTTTGATATAAAAACACAATAACTCTGTACTTTGGTATGGTATAATAGTTTAATCTCAGAAACGTCTAATTCATTTAGTGTATAGAGATGGTATTTCAGCCATCGTAAGTGCATATTTGTATAGATTCAAACATCATTCAGTCTCCTTTTTGTTTCTGTGATTCAAACTCCATCCAAGATATTCATCATAATATATTATATATGTATGTCCATTGGTGGAGAGACTCAGAACAGCTTTAAATTAGATTAATAACATGTAGAAGAAGTACGTACTTGGCCAATATCAAAAGCGCAGCTCATTTCCGGAAGACCATAGTGAGTTGTTTATAAAATTTGTTAATATTAACTTTAATGAAATTAACTCTTGATAAGGATTCCTTTATTCTGTTTCATCTACTTCATTGTTTTGTTTTATTACATGTTTTAATTTTTAAGATATGGCAACAGCTAGTTGTTATGATTTACTATGTTTCTTTACAGTAGATTGATTCCTTTTAATTTTTAGTTTAAGAATATTAGATTATTTTTATTGTTGATGATGTATATGCAATTAATTACATGTAATATATTATATGAAGCATGTAGAAATTAATAAACTCTTCCTTTGTATTATACAAGACATCGTATGTATAATTAATTTTTCTTTTAAATTCCATATTATTTTTAATTTTAATGATAAATTACTTTATTTCCTTCGCTTTATTAACAGAAAAATAAGGAATTTTTTTTTGAAGATACTTAAAGAGCAGTAGCTCTTGCGGAGGAAGGACATAACTTACGTAATGTTGAAGTTCTTCTAGAGGCAGTAACAAACTTTTGCTCCATTTATCGGGGATAATTTCATGCTGATTGATTGAAGTATTGCTTTTCTACAGTAATAAGAAACTGTACAAAGACAGCATAATCTGGAGGCGCAAAACCCCAACTAGCTAGGCCAGTTATTACAACACTGTTAATATATATTTTTTAAATCTACATTCTCTACAACTTTTATATATATTTTGTTTAAATTTTATATTAACTGAAATACCACTAAGAGACTGGTATTTCCAGGTACAGAGATGTTAATAGGAGTTATTATGATGGAGGATAGTAATGCTGTCATAGTTGGAGTGGCAGGAGACTGGGGGACAGTCATTGACCAAGCAGTACTACCGTACA
Organism: Triatoma infestans; assembly: GCA_011037195.1. Taxonomy (NCBI): domain Eukaryota; kingdom Metazoa; phylum Arthropoda; class Insecta; order Hemiptera; family Reduviidae; genus Triatoma; species Triatoma infestans. The sequence continues at coordinate 37,475 of JAAEAF010003011.1, forward strand.
CACTCACTCTCTGGCCAGTATTGTAGCTGGTGTACACACTGTTTGCCAGTTTCTTGGTGAGTGGACAAGTGGAGGAACAGCACGCGGAGCCATCTCTAAGGACACAGCTCGACCATCACTTCTTTCCACAACTCTAACTATAGCTATGTATATACACATACACATACATACACACACAGACTATATAACATATCCACTATAACTACAAGGAATGTATGCCTCAACATCATTCTGTAACTCCTGGATTACACGGTCCCTGAGTTACCTACCACTCTTCTGCCCGGGCATTGTCCGACCTCACCATCACTGTCCCCTATTATAGGTTCTACAAGATATCCATTGCCTATGTATCTATTGTCAATCTTTCATAATAATAATAATAATAATATGCTTATGGGCACATAGCTTCATGCTATGAACAGAATTTTCTTTTATATTTAGAACGGTCCATAATAACATTCCTTCCATAGGATCTGTCAACAACACAATTTTTAACAAAATATCTTGAAAATGCATACATAAATTATATTATATAAATAAATAAAGTAAAACAGAACATTAATATACGTGTAGCAATGATTAAAAGTAAATCCTTATGCTCCAATCGTTTAATCGTTTAAAAAAAATTATCAAATAATTGAATCATTTATTTAATTCAAAATTCAATATAAAATATGTAACTTTAAGGAAGACTCCTCTTGGGCTAAATCCGATGCAGAGCTCTTTTCCTCTTATCTTTCCTCAGTATTCTGTCCCAACTCTGAAATAACTGACAACGAACATGACACCAAAGTATTACAGGAACTTGATTATCCCTTACAACTTTCCCTTCCGCCTAAAGCATTTAGTCCTTCCGATGTAAAATATATTATTAAAAGTCTATCTTCCCGTAAAACCCCTGGATTTGACTTAATAACTACTAATATACTCAGACAACTGTCAAGACGTGCTCTACTATTTTTAACTTACATATATAATTCCGTTCTAAGAACTACTTATTTTCCTACATTGTGGAAATTCTCTATTGTAAAGATGATCCCCAAACCTAGAAAACCATTGCATGATCCCCGCTCCTACCGGCCAATATGTCTACTTCAGTAATGTCCAAAATCCTAGAAAAGCTCTTACTTAAACGCATAATTCCTATCCTAGAATCTTCAAAAACCCTTCCCGACCATCAGTTTGTTTTCAGGCAAGTGCACTCCACTATACAACAAGTTCATCGTGTTGTAGACGCCGCAGCATCCTCCTTTGAGAAGAAACAGTACTGTACAGGGGCCTTCCTTGATGTCTCTCAGGCTTTCGACAAGGTTTGGCACCCTGGACTGCTGTGGAAACTCAAAAGCATCCTACCATATACCTATTTCCTTATTCTTAAATCATACCTGAGCGATCGGTTTTGCCAAGACTCTCAGGGTTCTTCCTTTTCTCCCTATTTCCCTGTGAAAGCTGGAGTACCGCAAGGTAGTATCCTAGGTCCAATTTTATACACAATATACACGGCTGACCTTCCCCTACACCTAATACAGTAACATCAACCTTCGCTGATGATACTGCTATTCTTTCCTCCCATACCGAACCTACTATTGCCTCCAGTCATCTTCAAGATCATCTTTCCTTAATAGAAGAGTGGTGCAAAAAATGGAAGATAAAAGTTAATGAAAAGAAAGGTATTCACACTACGTTTACCCTTCGTCACTCCCTCTGTCCTGGTGTTAAATTAAATAACACCTTCCTACCTACTGCTGATAGAGTACGCTATCTTGGGTTATATATAGACAAAAGACTAACCTGGAACCCCCATACCAGACTGAAAAGGACTGAAACCAATAGGCGATTTCTTATCCTTTCAAGACTCTTAGACAAACGATCCAAACTTACTTTAAAAAATAAGCTCACACTATACAAAACTTTACTACGACCAATATGGACTTACGGACTAGAGGTATGGGGATCCACTAAGCATTCCAACGTTTACCGTATCCAATCCTTACAATCCAAAATCCTACGAAAAATCACCAATGCTCCTTATTATGTCTCCAATAAAACCTTACATAATGACCTATCCATTCCATATGTGTCCGACCTAATTAAATCCCGATATCAAAGATTCCATAACTCCCTTACCCATCATCGTAATCCTTTGGTTCAGCAACTTGCTAGTCAAACCTTACCTGATAATCCTTCTCGACGCCTGAAGCGTCAGTGGCTCCGTGACCTTTTAAATTAACTCCACAGCCTTGAAGTAATGCCACTGGGTATTTTCTTCCCATGTAAATCATGTCTTGTAATCATTTATAACATTTGCTTATTGTATATATTGTACAGTTGCAAATAAATTATTGAAGGAGAAAAAAAAAAAAAAACTTTAAGGAACAAGATTTAACTACTCTCCTAGATAAGTGAATCATTGAGAACACTTGAGTGGACTCCTTTTGATGGCATTTTAGAGCTATATTAAGAAAAATGGAGAGATAACCTTCAGGTTCAATATGAATGTTTTAGAGGAAGGTTAGAAAAAGGCAAGTATGATTATCAACTCAGAAAAAGCGAAAATAAAGGGAGATCGGCCGAAGAAGAAAGAACGACCTTGGAGGGGTCAAAGTCTGCAACAGGTAAGCGACTTCAAATATCTTAGAGTTAATATAAATGAAGAAGGCAAAACTGACAGAGAGATGATGAACGAGACGACAGCTTCAGGAGCATGTCTGTTTAATGCTCTAAAGCAAGGTTTCCTCATTAAAAAGGAAAACAAAATAGGCCGTTTTATCTAAAAACGTATCTATATGTGCATCTACATCTGTGCCGAACACCTAATCTGCAAGAACACGCTAATTTTATTCGCCAAGAGTTATCACAGTTGCTGGAGGATGATGTGCTTATTGAATGTCAGAACAAGAATGTGGTTTAAACAAGGTGGTTGTCCCACGCACTATGCCTTAGTGGCGGAGGAGAGAAGTGAATGAGATGTTCATTAAGTAACTACTGGATTGTAAGCTGGCCTTCCAGATCGCCAGATATAACCAATCTTGATCCTTTGGGGATATCCCGAAGAAAAAATTTATGCCAAGGAACCAATAACTCTAGAGAAGCACTTAGAGAAGACTTAATCCAAAAAACTGCTTAGCAATTCCGACAGACAAGATATGATTGGCGCTTATGCCCCGTTTAAGCTGAGGAGGTCATTTTGAATAAACAGGAAATATTTCTTTGACGATTTTGCAAGTAAACTGTGATACTGTTTTGTTTTAATGATGTTTTACCTGATTTTTTTTAGGCCCTTATGGTTTTAAAATACGTTTTAAGTTTTATCATCATTTGAACTCTCTTATTTATTAGAAATTAATAAGAAAATCTGCTTTTAATTTTAGTTTATGAAACTGAGAAGTAGGAAAAAAAACGACGAAAAATGAATCTTTATGATTGAATATCTCGGCAATGGTTCGAAATATTGAAGTTAAAATTAACGGCATTTTTCTTCATTTTTTTTTTTTTTTTAATAGTTTTCAATACAGTAGTAAAAAGTGGGGGGGGGGTCAAAAGGAAATCGCAACTTTCTACCACCGATTTAAGGTTTAAGGCGGCAATAAAATCAAAAAACACTAACACCATCATAAACTTGAGGGAAAATACTGCAACAAAACTTTATGTTCACTTTTTGGATATCTTCCTTCGTTTAGAGTTATTTCAAAACGGGTCCGTTTAAAATAGGGCACACTGCATAACTATAAAAAGGAGTAAGAGAGACACGTCGGAGTGTTTTATACCAGAATTTTTTGTCACACTCAGGGGACCTCAAAAAGGTTTTAACTCATAAACTCTAAGTTCTCAGCATACAGATTCCTTAAATATTTATTTATACAAATATAATTAAAGAGAATCAACAGAAGAATTGACAATAGTGAAATAAATATGCATACATTCTAATTCAGGTTCAGGTAATTAAACATTTTTATATACCATGGGCCCCTTCACCAAACAGCTGAAGGCCGCGGACCCCTTTCACTGTCACATTAGGTTAGATCGAACCTCTCTTCAAAAAAATCTTTTTAAATTTATAAAATAAAATTACAAAGGAATTCAATTATTAAAAGAATGCACTCACCAAAATTAGTGATAAAATTTATGCTTCCTAATAGGACTCTAATTAGTAGTAATAAAATACCGAATTTTAATAAAATACCGGATATTTTGCAATAAAAACTAAAAAGAGAATCTTTTATTTTTTGAAAGAATGTCAACCAACCTTCGGAATTTTCTAACCAATTAATATTTTATAGAATCGAAAGTAAAATAGGTATTTCTTTGATAAGAGTGAAAATGGTCGCATACTCGAGTCTCAGATTTGTCCACACGAGCGCTAGTGAAGTGTGGCAACTGAACGATAGTTGTAATAAACTTTACTCCAAAGTTGAGTATTTGATTTTTTTTCTACAATCGATTAATTGGTTCTTAATTTATATGAATATAAAAAAAAATCTAGTGTGATTATACTCTCATAACTTTCTCTTATTCCAGTTTGCAAAATTGTGATTGACAAAATTTTATAGTTAATATACCAAATTTAACGAAATTAGTATCGGCCTTTTGAAGAGAAAAAAGTAAAAATCGCAAAAATTGAAAAAACTGTACAGTAAAAACGCACTGCCGGCCAACCGACTTTTTTTTTAAACTCGGTATTTCAATAATATATTTAATTCTAATTAATATTATTTAGACGATGATAGAATTGTGTAATAAACTGATATAGCACTTTAGAAAACCCGCAACCCCATCCCTCCACTAAAAGTGCCCTTAAATGAATTTTCTCGTAGAAATGTTTCAAATAAAAGTTTAGCTCTTAGTATGTATAGTTGATATACCAAGTTTTAAGAAAATCGCAAAAAAGTAAAAAAAAAAATCAGTAAAGTGGTACTTCCGGTTGAGAAATTTTGACAGATAACCTACTGTCGGATCCCATGAAGATACCTGAACGGGAATATCAAGTTTAAACTTTCTACGATTTTTCGTTTTTTAAGCTATGCTGTTCACATACACACACACACACACACACACACGCGCGGAGACCATTTTCTAAAAACCACTTTTTTTAGACAGACTCAAGCAGACCTCAACAAAATGGATATTTCCGGTAAAAACTGTATATCCTAAATTTTACATGATTGCAATACTTCCTCTTACTAGGGGAGTTGGAGAAAGTAAAAATGTGAAAAGGTTTAAATACTGAGAATGTAATTTTAATTCAAGGCAAATACTCCCTCCCTCCCTCCCTCACTCTCTCTCTCTCTATAACGTTTCCGTTTGGTATAATCTGAAATCCACTGGAGCTGGGGGTTGTGTTTTGATCTTGTGTTCGCGTATTGCCAGTAGATATTGTTACTTTATACACACTAGTGAGAGAAAGTAGTATTTAACTCACTCGTGTATAAAAGTTGAACTTTCTTCATTAAATTTAGTGACAAAAAAAACGTCACATTATTCAACGATTACAGAAAAAATTATTTTATTATTTTTGCATCATTTAAAAAAAAAAAAAAAACTGTTGTGAATCCCTTCGGTTTGTAAAAAAAAAAAAAGTAAAGTAATGTAATTGCCTATTTTTTCAGGTGGGCTTAACGTCCAACTACCAAATTAGGTGTCGTGGACGGGGGCGGAAGCACCAACTTTACTATTAACATTTTTTAAACAAATATAAAAATTTAGCAGTTAGCTGGACTCGAACTGGGGTCCTCCCACTTACAAGTCCACGCTCATAACCACTACACCAACACCCGCCCCAATCCCTTCGGTTTGTATGTGTGTGCTCAAACCAAAACCCTCTAAAAACTAATTTGCTTGGAGAACTGGTTCAAATAAAAGTTATAAATATTTATGTGTTAACTTGATAAAAATATTGATAAAAAAAAAAAAAAAAACATTCTGCAAAATCGTACCTACAAAATTCTTTACTTATCCAACATATTCATTGTTTTAATCGAACTAAAAATCTTAACAATATACTAAAAAAAAAAAAAAATTTTTAAATATGCCGTTCCAATTTCCACACACATTGTTTATTATCACATTCTCTTAATCTGATGTTTTTATCTTATATTAATATTCTACTAGAAACACATCTTTTAATCTATTGTTCTGTTCCGATCTAATTAACTGGACAAAACTGACAACAGGTATTGTTTTGTTGTTTGTTTTTTTTTTTATTACAAACAGGAAATAAATAGTTACTTACAAAGACAATTACAGGAAATAAATTATTTACAATCAGCTATATTACAATTACAATATAAATCTTGTACGTAAACTTTCACGAATTTCATCTTAACTGCAATTAACATAATTTTAATTTATAAATGTTATTTAAATTTGGAATTATGACCAAGTTGTATTTAACTAAATATAGGTAGTGTACAACCTAGAACCATACATTACATACCGATATGGCAGCGCTTCTATCAAGCAAAAATATAGAAAGATGCTTCAAATATGGAAATTAGTTTTATAAATATAAAAAAATCTGGTGTGAAACACTCACACAACTTCCTCTTACTCCAGTTATCAAAATTATAATTGACAAATTTTATAGTTTGTGTACCAAATTTATAGAAATTTGTCGAAAACTGAAAAAAAAAACTATTCAGTAAAAAGCGCACTTCCGGTTTACTGATTTTCTTCACACCCGGAATTTTGGCCAACTATTTATTTCCAATTAATTTCATTTGGATGATAGAGTTGTATAATCAAGTATGATACCACTTTAGAGGAAGCTGCAACCCTACCCCTCTCCTAAAAGTGCCCTTAAATGCTTAAATGAATTTTCCCAGAGAAATGTTTTATATAAAAGTTGTAGATCTTTGAATGTTTAGTTTATATGTGTAGTTTCAAGAAAATCGTCGGGGCCATTTTTGAGAAAATCGCGAAAAAGTGAAAAAATCATATTTAGTAAAGTGTTAAAACAACAACACTTCCGGTTTTCCGATTTTTCTCAAACTCGGAATTTCAACAACATATTTCATTCTAATTAACATTATTTAAATGACCGAATTGTGTAATAACCCGAAATAGCACTTTAGAGGGTAACCTAACCCCACCCCTCCCCCAGAAGGGCCCTTAAATCAATTTTCCCAGAGAAATGTTTCAAATAAAAGTTGTAGCTCCTTGTATATGTAGTTGAAGTCTCAAGTTTAAAGAAAATCCTTGGAGCAATTTTTGAGAAATACGCAAAAAAGTAAAAAAGTCAACTAGTAAAGTGGTACTTCGGGTTGAGGAAGTTTGTCAGATAACGTACAGTCAGATCGCATGGTGATACCTAAACGGAATATTAAGTTTCAGTTTTCTACGGTTTTTCGTTTTTGAGCTATCCTGTTCACATACACACACACACACAAACACACAGACACACACACACACACACACAGACCATTTGCTAAAAACACATCGAAAATTTGACACGATTACAATACTTCCTCTTACTAGGAGTAAGAGAAAGTAAAAAAAAATTAGCATCCCAAGAAAAAATCTATAGAACCATCAAATACCAAACACCAAAACACTGTGGTCAAGCCGCACTGCCAATGGTCAGTTTTTTTTTTCCAAATTTGGAATTCTAAGAATGCTTTTAATTTACTTGAAGGTAGTGGTAAATCATAGATTGTACTAAAGTGTCACTACTAAGGTGCACTCAAGTTAATGGAAAGGTTAACGTTACCGTTCAACCAAAATCTTCTAAAACTTTTTCTTAGAGAAATGTTCAAATAAAAGTTATAAGCATTTATGTGTTAACTTTATAAAATATTAAAAAACAAAAAAATTCTGTAAAATCCACATACAAATTGATGGATTTTTACGAAAATCTCCATGTTAGATGCGACATTTCGTACGTAATCAATTTTGAGTCTTCTGGCATTTTCCATGTCTTAAAATATTTTGATCACACACGTTAACACATAGAGATCGACCATTCGCTAAAAACATTTTTTTTTTATTTACTCAGGAGATATAGCAAAATATGTATTTCCGGTGTTAAGTGAATTGCGAAAATTTCACACCCCTTCGAAATACTCCTAGTAAAAGAAAGTAAAAAAATCAGCTGTTAAACACAAGTGCTACTTCTTTTAATTTCCACAATCAGTGTTGCCAGTTCGTGACAATGAAAAATTCCCTCGCACTCTCTGAAAAATCCCTACAGAACTTACAATTCTTAGGAATTTTAATTATGATATAAAAAAAATCTGGTGTGAAACACTCACACAACTTTCTCTTACTCCAGTTCTCAAAATTATAATTGACAAATTTTATAGTTTGTGTACCAAATTTAATGAAATTTGTCGAAAACTGAAAAAAACTATTCAGTAAAAGCGCACTTCCGGTTTACTGATTTTCTTCACACCCGGAATTTTGGCCAACTATTTATTTCTATTAATTTCATTTGGATGATAAGAGTTGTATAATCAAGTATGATACCACTTTAGAGGAAGCTGCAACCCTACCCCTTTCCTAAAAGTGCCCTTAAATGAATTTTACCAGAGAAATGTTTAATATAAAAGTTGTAGATCTTTGAATGTTTAGTTTATATGTGTAGTTTCAAGAAAATCGTCGGGGCCATTTTTGAGAAAATCGCGAAAAAATGAAAAAATCATATTTAGTAAAGTGTTAAAACAAAAGCTCTTCCGGTTTTCCGATTTTTCTCAAACTCGAAATTTCAACAACATATTTAATTCTAATTAACATTATTTAAATGACCGAATTGTGTAAATAACCTGAAATAGCACTTTAGAGGGTAACCTAACCCCTCCCCACCCCAGAAGGGCCCTTAAATCAATTTTTCCAGAGAAATGTTTCAAATAAAAGTTGTAGCTCCTTGTATGTGTAGTTGATGTATCAAGTTTAAAAGTTTAAAGAAAATCCTTGGAGCCATTTTTGAGAAAAACGCAAAAAAGGTAAAAAAGTCAACTAGTAAAGTGGTACTTTCAGTTGAGGTATTTTGACAGATAACGCACAATCAGATCGCATGGTGATACCTAAACGGAATATTAAGTTTCAGTTTTCTACGGTTTTTCGTTTTTGAGCTATGCTGTTCACATACACACACAGACCATTTGCTAAAAACCACTTTTTTGGACTCAGGGGATCTCAAAACGGATATTTCCGGTGAAAACTCGATATCGAAAATTTGACACGATTACAATACTTCCTCTTACTAGGAGTAAGAGAAAGTAACATGTTTAAATAACATTTTACTATACAAATTGTATACATTATTAAAGATAATCCTAGTAACCAATATGGTTTACACAGCTCTAAACTTTTTTGAATATCATCCTCTTCTGCCACATTTACATTAATCACTTTTAGCCTACACTTAAGAACAAAAAATTAACACTTTCTAATGAAGAATGGTAAAAGACTCAACTACTAACTAGAGAAAAATATATTAAATTCGCGAGAGGTCAATCAAACGGTCACACGATACGTGAATTGCAGTTGCAAACAACACTACAAGACTAATATATACATGAACAAACAGCAATTGAGCAATATATGCCCTGATTCTCCAAAGTAATGAAATTTTAAAAAGGGGAATATCCGACTGTAACTTACCACTTACTCATGCTCCAAACAAAACAGCGATGTCCAAGCAAAAAAAAAAAAAAAAAACTGAATTTAGAAAAATTTAAATTGTGCAGTTAAATTACGGTGAAGGGGCGGGTGTTGGTGTAGTGGTTATGAGCATGGACTTGTAAGTGGGAGGACCCCAGTTCGAGTCCCGCGTATAACTGCTAAATTTTTTATTGTTATGAAAAATGTTAAACAGTAAAGTAGGTACTTCCGCCCCCGTCCATGACACCTAATTTGGTAGTTGGACGTTAAGCCCGCCTGAATTACTAAAGTACGGTGAATATTAATCTATGTTTTACACATTTTCAAAGAAAAAAAAAAAAATCCCTCAATCCCTTTAGTACCTTAAATATCCCTACAAGAGGGATTTTTCCCTACACCTGGCAACACTGTCCGCAATTCTATAGCTCGGCAACTTAGTTGTGACACCTAAACGGCTGTTGTTAAGCTTTCCGCCCATTGTCAAAGCTTTCTAGTAGCTGTGACGCCATTTAACTCCGCCCACAGGTTTCATAACTAAATTGTCAAGATATAATTGACAAATTTTTCTTCAAGCTTGGCATTTTTTTTTTATATAAAAACCGAGTGAGGATTTCATACCAGATTTTTTTTATTTATTTTGTAGGTATTTATTTTATCAGAATTAAAATGAGCAATGAAATGAGATCTAAGAACTGAGTAATCTGAAATGAGAATCTATAAATGACAAAAAAAATACAAAAAGCTAAGGTTAGTTTTATTTCCATCAAGAGGATGACATTTTTCAGTGCCTCTAAATATCTTCATAATTTCGTATGAATTTCTGGTATGTTTAAATAATAATAAAAAAAAAAAATAATATTAATAAAAAAGTAGATTTATATTTTAATTAGCAAGAAATTGATAAAATATTTGTATAAATAATAATTCGTTAAATATTATTATTTTCTATTAAAATGATATAATAATTATTTAACAGATAACTGTAATATAAAAATGAAATAATTTAAAATATTTAGTAATAGTATAATAATAATAATAATATAATAATGACAATAATAATAAAGAAATATAGCGGTGTCTTATCCTTGACCGAAAGCCATTTCATTCCAATCGCATTGCTGAATAAAAATGTTCTGCAATGTATGTATATAAATAAATAAATAAATAAATGTAGATAGACTTATTTAAGTTATGTAAAACTATAGTTATGTATTATATACTCACCGGTAACTATATTACGTATATTTAAGTAGGATATTATAATAACATCTTGATAAAGTTCTCTATAATGTATAGTAAATATGTGTAATTTATACGTACAATATTTAAAATAACATTCCTTGGCTCGTTTCCAGTTATTTTTTAATACATTTTTTCTATTATTTTTTTTTTGATTTCTTTTAAGTAAATACTGTTTCTTAAGTAAAGTGTTTCTATATTCCTATTCTTTAAATACTGTAGAGTAAAGGGACACAGATAAAGATTTCTTGTTTTGGTAACTTGTTGATTAACAATTGATAAGTCTGAACAATTTCGACTTATCGTCGCCTTATTGGCTTTCAAGGTTTAACAACACTAAAGAGGCTCATTGCAATATGGCGGAAACGTCGTTTTTTTTTTTTTTGGCGAATCACTGACGCGATCTCAACCCGGAAACCCAAGTGTTTTTCATGGAAATGCCCGCGGAAACTAAAAGATCATTTTTACAGTTACCTTAACATAAGTATAGAGGTGCGGTAGTATACATTATATTGATTGGCACAGATATCAGGTAAGAAATTAAATGCGCATATACGCTGTAATTCAAAATATATCACACCAAAACATTACACAAACTAATACTTTAAATTAATGTAACGTCACAGATTCACTCGAAACACTCTACAAAATCAATTCTTCCGAGAAAATATATATAATAGAAGTGATAGGTTTATATTTGAACGGAGGTGAAAACTGTGGCCATTGAAAGCCTGTTATAGAATTAAACAGGCAGGTTTTTGGCAGGGTAAGCGATATGGTTATTCTAACATTCATCGCGAGATGCTTTTAAGGATTCCCATTATAGGTTTCCCTTCTGATAGAATGTTGAAGACTTTTGTTTTCGAGCATTCTTACAGTATCAGGTTACCTTCTAGGGAAGATTGGTCAAGATTGGGTCCGTCTGGGGTGATACCTGATACTTACTTCCGGTGTTACATGGACGGTTCCAGAATGAATGGTAGGTCTATTTTGAGGAGTTGATTTTAGGAGCTGCGGTCTATTTTGAGCTGCGGAGATCATTTGGCAGTATCTCTTGGTGAATGGACCACAGTCTTCCAGGCTGAGGTTTATGCCATTCTTTGCTGTATGGTGGATGAGAGAGTACATAACACTAAGTTAAAAGGTGTTTCTATCTGCTCGGACAGCGAAGCTGCAGGTCATGTCTTCACTTCCAGGTTGATGTAGAATGTTCTAAACGACTGGATTAGAATGTGCTTCTAGTCTGGGTGCCAGGTCATATGGGAATTTTTGGGAATGAGGAGGTGGATAGGTTCCCAAATTAGGCGCCTCTCTCCGTTTCATTGGTCCCGAGCCTGCTGGTGGCGTGTCTTATGGCGCATGGAGGACAGAGGAGGAAACACCCATCCATCTTATGACTGATTGCCTGAGTTATGAGGAATTTAGGTTTAGGAACTTTGGTCGGAATAGGATGTCTGTGGAAGAGCTTAGACTATTTCCCCTTAAGGTTATTGTCCGATTTATTCGGTCTGCGGTGAATCTTAGATGGATTAGATCCGGGTCTGGATATTTGTTCTAGAGCCGGTTTGTTGTTGTTTTTCTTGGGGTAGCTATATGGGTCTAGTGAGGCTTTGGATAGCGTAAGGTTTGGTCCCTCCACAGACAAATAATAATAATAATAATATATTTGAGCAAATAGCATTCTATATTTAAAGAAAACCATAGCAACCGAGAACTTAAAGAAAACAGCCTCTAAGGTTGGAGCAATGCTTCCTACAGTACTTCCAAAAAAACTGGTATAGTTGGTAGAACCATACATTGTACTGAAGTGATTGCATGAAAGCTTGACGTTGCTGTTCCTACAGAGAATCCCTCAAAAATCAATTTCCCTGGAAAAATGTAGAAATTAAAAGTGATAGGTATTTATGTCAGAGATAATAAACGAAGTTTAAAAAAAAAATCGTTGGGACCATTTTCGAGAAAATCAAGAGAAAAAAAAAAAGTTCAGTAGAGTATCACTTCTGGTTGATAGATTCTGACCGCAGCCTGCTATCGTGACAGACGAGAAATGCTATCTAAGGGGAATATCAAGTTTGAGTTCCTTGTGAGTCTTCGTTACTGAGATATTTCGTTCTCTCTCACTCTTACATACACACATACCAATCGCTAACAACATTTTTTCGTACTTAGGGAACCTCAAAATTTGTATTTTGGATGACTAACGGATTGTGGATGGCATGACTTAGCTTGCAGCAGAAAAATCATAATGCACCCTCCGATAGTTACATTTATCACATAAGGCGTAGAACAGAATAAAGAGCGGGCGGGCGGGCGTGGGGAGCGGCCTCATTTCTCTGCGACCTACAATACCTATTGTGGTCGACGTCTATTGTGGATCCTCTGAAATTATAAAAACATCCCCCAGCCTCGCCCTCCTAATCAGGCCTAGCAAAGCTGAAAGCGGTTCCATCATGAAGCTCAGTTGAAGAAATCTTGTCTTCGCCAGGCCAGCACACTCGCAAAGGATGTGCACCAGGGTCTCTTCCTCAGTTTTGCAGAATCGGCATACCGCTCTATCAGAAAGTTATAATGGTGCATGTGCCTGTTCAGCCTACAATGCCCGGTTATTAGACCCATTATTAGCCTTATATCCCTTTGCTATGGCTCAGTAGATCCCTAGTGAATTTAGGCAATTGTCTCTTAATAAAGAGTTTTGCTTGCCTCTGTCTTGGTGTTCTCTCCTACCTTTGATAGAAGTTTGAATTAGGCTCCTGAAAAACCCGAAGAAGGGTCGGGGCCTACGGAGGTATCCTGCAAACCCTCCCTCGCTAGGGCATCGGCCCCTTTTATTGCCCAGAAACCCCGCATGTCCCGGCACCTAGGCGAGTGTCAATTTGTTCCGACCACCCACCTCGATTAGGGCAGTTAGGCTATCCCACACCAGTTTTGAGACTATTTGGTGTGAATAAAGTGCTTTCAGTGCTGCCTGACTGTCGGAGTATATGGCTGATCTCCTACCCTCTAAGCCTTGCCTTATAATCTCCTTAGAGCAGAGTTGTAACGCCACGACTTCAGCCTGAAAGACCGTGGCGTACTTGCCTAGGCCTGCCCCCATAGACACCAGCTCTGACACCAGTAGGAGTTTTGGAGCCGTCTCCGAGACTACCGAGTTACCGAGCAGAGGGGGTCACAGAGCCAATCGCCTCTGTTGGATATGACAATTTGGAAGTTCCTTTCGGTTGGCATTCCAAGAAGATAGTCAGCCTTAATTTCCTCAATCAACCTCTGGTTACTACGATCATGCACATGAGGCGTAACATATTCAAATTATTCAAACTAGCCCCCTCCGAAAGGAAATCATGTAACACCCTAGGAAATCGGAGGGGAGATGTTAAGGAAAAATAAGAGAAGTACGGAATTATGGTAACGATATTCAACCATCGGGAAGTTTTGTGATTCAATCTTGCACACACAATCATGAAGAGAACATCATCACCAACACTCTGCCAGCTCAATCATTCTTTCAAGCTACGACACCCTTTTTTTTAATCAATACTCTTTCAGAGCTCTGTTTACACAAACAATATATTCAATGTTTAGTCAGTGCACTTTCTTTTTTTTTTCTTCATTTTTCAGTCCACTCCACATAGACACTCCAATACACTGTCTGAAAATCTGACAAGATTTCAATTCTTTCTCTTATTAGGAATAAAAGAAATAAAAATATCTTCCATATTCTTTAATAAAGAATCTTAACCCTAACGCTAATGGCGCAACAGCCCATGAAGGGCCAAAGCTTGCCAGATGGCGATTTGAATAAGGGGGGTGTGGTAAGCACGCTGCAATTCCCACGCCGTTTAGTTCCGGCCTTCACTACTTAGGGCGCTACTAACTGCAGCTTCCCACTTTCTATCACGATGCTCACGGTAATCGAAACCCTGAATTCTCACACGAATGGCGAGACGCGCTAGCCACTAGACCAACGCATAAGGACAAAAATTCTTAACCAGCCGTTATTTAAGCAATAAATTTGTCAACATTTCGTACAAATATACTGACACACTCACACCAATACAATTTACATTCGTTACAATTAATTAAATATTTTTAAACATTATAATTCTGGACTTGAAAACATATATATATATTTCTAGTGAAAATTCAATTTTAGAGAATTTGAGAATAATTGCAAACAACTTCTTTAACAACAGTAAAGAGAATTTCTAAATTATGTTAATTAATTTTGACATTAAATATTAAACGGTCTTTGTAGAAATATTATATTACTATAGAAAAGTAATAATGACTTTTATATAAACAAAGAACAAAAATTAATGTTTATTAAACTATTTTTGTAACCTCATTATTTAAAGAAAAAGAGAGAAAACCCCTCCCCCAAATTTTTTTTTTTTTGTAACATGTAACAGTGTCCTTTTTTAGTCACTCAAAACTCAATTCCCCAAACCACCGCTCACAAGTTGTCCTGACAGATTTGGTCAAAATATACATTCTAAAGGTGACTATTTACGGTAATTATCACTTGCGTGAATCTTATCTATTTCAAAACATTTAAGTTAGCTGTTTCTTACAAGTTTAATAACAAATTTTTTTTTTTTTATTACTTATTTTTTTATGAACTGTTTTTCCTCTTTTGTTTAGAATTGATTGGCTATAAAATCTTTACTATATAAGTAATAATATATATCGTTCATTTATATGAATTAAAACTTACGTAGAACTCATTGTTGTAATAATACACTTGTCAGCAAAAATAATTTAATATAGTGCAATAGAAATAGGAGTAGTTGTCCCAGATCTATCAATTTTTTAATAGTAAAGCAGGTAACAATTTAAAAGCGAATCGTACCATTCTTTCTTAAGTCAAACACAGGGTCAATTGAAATTTTTAAAACCATATTTCGGTTTATAAAATATATTTCCCGAATGAATATTGAAAAAATAATTTTTATTTTTATTTTTTACTTTTCTTACTCCTAGTAAAGAGGGAAGAATTATTGTAATCTTGTCAAATATTCGATATCGTGTTTTCACCGGAAATATTCGTTTTGAGGTCCCCTGAGTCCAAAAAAGTGGTTTTCAACAAATGGTCTGTCTGTGTGTGTGTATGTGAACAGCGTGGCTTAAAAACGAAAAACCATACAAAGTTGAAACTTAAAATTCCATTCAGGAGGTATCACTATGACATCTCTCACAGTACGTTATCTATCAAAATTCCTCAACCGGAAGTACCACTTTATAAGTTTTTTTTTTTTTTTTTTTTACTTTTTTGTATTTTTCTCAAAAACGGCTATAGACGATTTTCTTTAAACTTGTTATATAAACTACACATACAAAAAGCTACAACTTTTATTTGAAATGTTTTTCTGGGAAAATTCATTTAAGGGCATTTATAGGAGAGGGGTGGTGGGATTACGTTTTCATCTCAAATGCTATTTTAGTTTATTAGACAATTCTGTCATCTAAATAATGTTAATTAGAATAAATTGAATATATTGTTGAAATTCCGAGTTTGAGAAAAAAAAAAACGGATAACCGGAAGTGCGTTAACTTTACCACTTTACTAAATGATTTTTTTTTTTTTTTTTTACTTTCTCGCGATTTTTCTCAAAAATGGTTCCGACGATTTTCTTGAAACTTCTTATATCCTGAATTCTATCATCCAAACAAAATTAATTTAAAAAAAATAAATAGATGGCCAAAATTGTGAGTTTCAAAAAAATTAGTAAACCGGAAGTGCGCTTTTACTGAAGAGTTTTTTTTTTTTTGGTTTTTTGATGAATTTCATTAAATTTGATACATAAACTATAAAATTTGTCAATTATAATTTTGAAAACTGGGGTAAGAGAAAGTTTTGTGAGTGTTTCACACAAGATTTTAATTATTATTTTAAAAAAAAAAAAAAAGAAGATTAATGAAGATGAGATAGATTTCTTCCAAGTTTTATATATATATAGTAGAGAGAGAGAGAGAGAGAGAGAGAGTATATAGAGAGAGTATGAAGCAAGTCGCACATAACTCTTGACCGTTAGAAGGGGGTTGGGCAACAGACTAGAAGGCCTACTTCCGTTCTAATTCATTTAATGTCTATTGGAGCACGACAAAAAACTTTTATATTCAAATGAAGGCCTATTTTGGAACTAGTAAACAAATAAAAAAAAATAAATAAATAAAAAAATAAAAAAACAAGGATAAAGAATTAGTATCACTGACCACATTGATGTAATAAAAAAACTACGTGCACCAAAAAAATAGTTCCGATATAATTTTCAAAATTACAGCCAGAGTAGTAATTTCTCACTGCCTACTACGTAATGTTAACAGATTTTTTTTTTTGTTTTGTTTTTATTATTTACAAAAGTTAATTATAAATAAGATTGGAAAAAGAACAGCTGTACTTAAAGACACTATTACCCAGATATTACCAGTTTATACATTCATCAAAATAAATACATTCATTGCCCGCCAAAATGAAAATTATAATTTTCGTCTTCATTTCTAGTAACGGAAAATAAATTACAAAATAAATGAAACATGTGAATACTCTAATATTCTGAAATTCATTACATTTTTTTTTATTTATTTCCTCTCACTTAATGAGTTTATCAGTTCCTTGCGGGTTTTTCTCAAAAATAAAACATGCAATGATTTTCTTAAAACTTTATAAAAACACATTAAATATAAATAAGTCTGATAATTTTTTTATTTTAAATAAATAAAGGGTTGTGTAAAAAAAAAAAAAAAAAAAGGAAAATGCGATCCAATCTGTCTCAGGATTAAACACATTGCTCGTCACAGATTCTTTGGTAGAACTGTATGTCAGACGGATTTTTCAAGAGAACTTCGCAAGTAACCATTCTCTTGACAGCTTGTTGAGGTTAAGTTGATGCAACACTATCCTCCATCTCCGTTTTTCTTCCTCTAACTGCTGTTATTTTAAAATTCTACAGCAAACAGTGCCGTTAACTATACTAGAGGACTTTTCTAACATCCCTACATCCATGAAAAATACAGTATATCTTCACAAAATAAATGAGATATGGCCAGATTCATGTTTCATATTCACAGACGGATCAAAATATAATAACTGCGTTGGTGCTGCGGTCTATATCCCCTCACTAAACCACTCTTTTCAGTATAAATTAAATGAAAATGTATCAGTGCACACAGCTGAATTAGTGGCTATCCTTATGGCTTTACAAAACATATTAACAACGGACAGTATAAAATTCACGATACTAAGCGACTGTAAAAGCACTTTAATTAAACTGAATAATAAATATGAATATATAAATTATATTTATATGAATTATGAATTATAAAAAGAGTTTTATATAAAATAATAATAATAATCGGAGACATTTTCCATGGTAGCCTGCTTCAGGCTGCTGAAGCATTTACGGAAAATGTCTCTGATGCTTTCCAGCTCTGCGGAACCAACCACCACAACAAATAATAACAATAATAATAATAATAATAATAATTAATACTTCTGGTACTTTATCCGTCGTAGTATGCATATTAGTTATGTTCCTGACCGGTTTCGGATATTCATCCATCGTCAGAGCAAATTTACCAAGTTCGTGTAGAGAGTTCACTTCAACGAAATGTTTCTTTAGACTCACACTTGTTGGTTGTATGTATGTGGGCCACAGCATTGCGAACCCAGCCACATTTTAAGCAATTAATACTTCTCTTATAAATTTCTTACTAACGTAAATAGCTATATAGTGTGTAAGCTAAAGCCAATATAGATAAAAAAAAAAAAACTGCTGTTAGAGCAAGTATTGCGATCGTATATTGCGTAAGTGTTAATATCGAGTTTTCACCGGAAATATACGTTTTGAGGCGCACTTAAAATAAGTACCAACAACCGGAAGTACCACTCTACCACTTTTCAGGTCAATAGAGAAAAAAAAAGTGGTTTTTAGAAAATGGTCTGTGTTTGTGTATATAGGTATATATGACTATATGTATTTATGTAAACAGCATAGCTCAAAAAACGAAAAATCGTAGACAATTCATACATGACATTCCGTTTGGGTATCACCATGGAGAATCCGATAGGAACGTACCTACCAGACAAAATTCCTCATCGGGAAATACCATTTTAGTGAATGGATATTACAGATTTTTGACGATTTTCTCTAAAAAAAAAAACAGCTTCAACGATTTTCTTTAAACTAACTACATACAAAGAGCTACAAATTTTATTTAAAATATTTCTCTGGGAAAATTCATTTGAGGGAAGTTTTAGGCGAGGGATGGGGTTATGGTTTCCTTTAAAGTGTTATTATTATAATCCGTATGATGAAGGAGAGAGGAAAATGGTTTGGTTCAGATTAATAAACTAGATTTGGCTAAACACTTGTATAATGTAAAAAGTGACACTGACTGCCTGGACTTTACACTAAAATGGTAGATTATGGTGGAGTGGTAAAGGGTAAGGTAGATGACATGTTGTGACTGGCGAGTGAACTCTGCTGTACATCCATCTTCCGTCGCTGTATTTATGCAGTTTCTCCCACTCTAGTCCGAGAGAGTGGTCCTGTCATTTTTGTCTTTCTTTCTCTGTTATGGATCCCTCTCTTTGGATCCTATTACATTATAGTTTATTACATAGATAGATAATCATAATGATAGAAATTGTATAATAAACTATAATTAGCACCTAAATTCTATCATTTAAATAATAATTAATTAGAATTAAATATGTTAGACCAAGACATTCCCCACTTAAAAGAATCACAGAACACATGGTACAAAACTTTGAGGACAGAAAATACACGGCAGCTGTCTTTCTAGACGTAGCAGCCGCATTTGACACAGTTTGGCACTCTGGACTACTCTACAAACTTAGAAACACAAACGCACCTGATTATATTATTCACATTATTGGATCCTTTCTACAACAGAGAACCTTCCAAGTAAGACTTAACAACATATACAGTACCAGACGACGACTCGCTGGACTACCACAGGGGGCAATGATGAGCCCTATACTTTTCAACCTCTACTGCTCTGACATACCTGAACCTCCTTCAACGACACTAGCCACATACGCAGACGACACCATGCTAGCTTCTTCAAACACAGACTTAAACAGAAGCATCACTGACTTACAGATGTCCTTAGATACAATATCAAACTGGTTCCAGCGATGGAAACTAAAGCTAAACGTTTCCAAAACTGAAGCAAAAATCTTCGCCCTGCGACGGTTTCGGAATGAGAACCTTCGTATTCTGCATATTAACAACCAAGAAGTCCCTTGGAAACAAAAAGACCAAGGAGTGCGCTATCTCGGCGTGATCCTGGACACAAGACTCACCTGGAGACTACACATTAACACTAAACTACAACAAGCATACACCCGACTGAAACAGCTCTTATCAACAGAAACACACCACTCAAACACTCCTGCACCACACTACTCTATAAAACGCTTCTGAAACCTCTCCTGACATACGCCTGCCCAGTCTGGATTACAGCAAGTAACACACTGACGAAACGATTACAGACATTTCAGAACAAAGTTCTACGAACAGCACTAAACGCACCCTGGTTTATCAGAAACACCCAAATACATAGAGAACTCGATATTGCAGATATACATACACACACACATGACCAAATTAACAGACAGCTTCTTCTTAACACTTAACACATTACCAACATCACATTACCACATAGGCGAACCTACCTCATCAAAAAGGCTGAAACCCCGACTTTATCAAGACCTCTAATTTTCTTTTCTTTTTTTTTCTTCCGTTTACACTATGTGTAAAAAAGCTCCAGTGAGCTGGTCGATATATTTTGATTGTAAATAATAAAAAATAATAATAAAAATATGTTATTGAAACTATTGAGTTCGAACAAATTCAGTTAAACGAAGAAGTGCGTTTTTACTAGTTATTTTTAGATTTCAACGATTTTATCCATAATTCGATGGATTTTATTGAATTTTTTACACAAACTATGAATAAAAAGGAGCCTATCACATTTATTGGTCATTGTTTTGTTTTTCCCCGAGAATGTTCATTTAAAGACGTATTGTGGGACTGGATGTGTATGGTTTCCTCTCAAAAAAATGGTGATTTGATTCAAGTTTAGATTTTCCAATTGTTATAAAATCTATTAAAGACAAGCAAATATTTTTTTAAAAAAAATTATAACTTTGAAGAAAACTTC
Source organism: Triatoma infestans (assembly GCA_011037195.1). Taxonomy (NCBI): domain Eukaryota; kingdom Metazoa; phylum Arthropoda; class Insecta; order Hemiptera; family Reduviidae; genus Triatoma; species Triatoma infestans. The sequence goes on from JAAEAF010003011.1 coordinate 58,496, forward strand.
AGTCATTAAATCTGTGTAAACTGCAGTGAGAGAAAGTCGTGTGAGTGTTTCACACCAGATTTTTACCTTTCCTATAGTATGGAGATGGCAACTTACAGTTTCTTTAAACACTGTCAGTACTGCAGCAAGTGCATCAGTAATTATGGTAGGATTTAACTCGGACAAAACTTCTCGTAAAGTCTCATCAACATCACATGATGTTCACCCTGATGACCTGTCTTATTATTTTCGGTCGTATAATGACTATTAAATTTGTGAAATACCATTGCCGGGTAGTAACGCTGATCAAAGACATATTCGGACATATTTCCCATAGAGCACGTATAGCTTCAACAGCAGTTATACCTGTATTTTATTACTGACATAAAATTGCTAATATATCGAAGATACAGACCCATGGTTTTTCACAGTTATGTTTTTAATGCACACTAATATTAAATACGCAGTAGAACCATACCACTTAGAGAATTGCTACACCCTACTGTTCCCCCCCAAAAACACGTTTAAAAAAACCTTTCCTAGGAAAATGTTTCAAATAAAAAGTATGTGATAGGGTATTTATGTGGGTAGATAGTTTACCGGAAGTTGGAAACATTTTCGACGTCGAAATTGCGATAAAACTGAAAAAAAAAAAACTATTAAGTAAAATCGCCAAAATTTCTGGTTGATGAATTCTGCTTAAAACCCTTCGTGTCAGATGCGGTAAATGGATATCAAGATTGAACTTCCTACAAATATATTCGCTAAAACATATTTTTCATTACTCAGGAGGACCTTCAAAACAGATATTTCCGGTGAAATCTCAATTTCGCAATACATCCTCTTACTAACCATAAAAGAAAGTAAAAAAAATCTGGTATGAAACACTCACACAACTTTCTCTTAAACCAGTTCTCAAAATTATAATTGACAAATTTTATAGTTTGTGTAACAAATTAAATGAAATAGGTCGAAAACTGAAAAAAAAAAAAAAACTGTTCAGTAAAAGCGCACACTTCCGGTTACTAATTTTCTTGAAACTCGTAATTTTGGCCATCTATTTATTTCTAAATTAATTTTGTTTGGATGATAGAATTGTATAATCAAACTATGAAAGCACTTTAGAGAAAAAAATAACCCCACATCTCCCCCAAAAGCCCCCTTTATAAATGACATTATCACGAGAAATGTTTCAAAAAAATCTAGTGTGAAACACTCACACAACTTTCTCTTACTCCAGTTCTCAAAATTATAATTGACAAATTTTATAGTTTGTGTACCAAATTTAATGAAATTTGTCGAAAACTGAAAAAAACTATTCAGTAAAAGCGCACTTCCGGTTTACTGATTTTCTTCACACCCGGAATTTTGTCCAACTATTTATTTCTAATTAATTTCATTTGGATGATAGAGTTGTATAATCAAGTATGATACCACTTTAGAGGAAGCTGCAACCCTACCCCTCTCCTAAAAGTGCCCTTAAATGAATTTTCCCAGAGAAATGTTTTATATAAAAGTTGTAGATCTTTGAATGTTTAGTTTATATGTGTAGTTTCAAGAAAATCGTCGGGGCCATTTTTGAGAAAATCGCGAAAAAGTGAAAAAATCATATTTAGTAAAGTGTTAAAACAAAAGCACTTCCAGTTTTCCGATTTTTCTCAAACTCGGAATTTCAACAACATATTTAATTCTAATTAACATTATTTAAATGACCGAATTGTGTAATAACCTGAAATAGCACTTAGAGGATAACCTAACCCACCCCTCCCCCCCAGAAGGGCACTTAAGTCAATTTTCCCAGAGAAGAGAAATGTTTCAAATAAAAGTTGTAGCTCCCTTGTATGTAGTTGATGTACCAAGTTTAAAGAAAATCCTTGGAGCCATTTTTGAGAAAAACGCAAAAAAGTAAAAAAGTCAACTAGTAAAGTGCTATTTCCGGTTGAGGAATTTTGACAGATAACGCACAGTCAGATCGCATGGTAATACCTAAACGGAATATCAAGTTTCAGCTTTCTACGGTTTTTCGTTTTTGAGCTATACTGTTCACATACACACAGACACACACACACAGAGCATTTGATAAAAACCAGTTTTTTGGACTCAGGGGACCTCAAACGGATATTTCCGGTGAAAACTCGATATAGAAAATTTGACACGATTACAATACTTCCTCTTACTAGGAGTAAGAGAAAATAATAAAAGTTGTAGCTCATTATATGTGTAGTACATATTCCTACTTTAAAGAAAGTCGCCGGAGCCATTTTTGAGAAAATCGCGAAAAAGTGAAAAAAATCATTTAGTAAAGTGGTAAAGTAAACGCACTTCCGGTCATCTGCTTGTTTTCAAACTCGGAATTTCAACCATATATTTATTCAAATTAACATTATTTAGATTACAGAATTGTCTAATAAACTGAAATAACACTTTAGATGAAAACCTAACCCCACCCCTTACCTACCTACCCCTTGGCGCTACAGCCCTACAAGAGCCTGGGCCTCCTCCACAATCCTACTCTACTCTTCTCTTTCCTGGGCATGTCTTCTCCATCTTGTCATTCCCATTCTCTTCAATAATTCTTCCACATCTCCCAGCCATCTCAATCGGGGACGTCCTTTTCTACGGCTCCCTCCCGGTTTCCCTTCCAACAGCTTTTTTGGAGTCCTGCCTTCGGACATTCGTTCCACATGCCCCAGCCATCTCAGCTGGTTTTTTCCTCACAAAGGCTACCAAGTCTGGTTCATTATATATTTGACGGAGCTCAGCATTCTTTTGTTATCCTCCAGCTCCTGTTTTCACAAACAGGTCCATATATTCTTCTGAGTACCTTACTTTCCCATATATCTAGCATTCTCTCTGTTTCATTCGTAAGTACCCAGGTTTCACAACCATATGTGACCACAGGTCTTATGATTGTTTTATAAATGAGGGACCTTCGCTCTGTTTGCCAGACTTCTAAACTTGAGCGGTTTCTGAAGTGCGAAATAGCACTTGTTCCCGGAAGCCAATCTGGCCTTAATCTCTTCAGAGGTTTCATTCTTTTCTGTTACTGACTGACTGTCTTGATTTCATGGATTCCAAAACACACACTTTCTTCTATTCTTTCGGAATTTCTTGTTGTTCTCATATACACAGTCTTTTCATCATTTACCCCTCCCCCTTAACTGCCCTTAAATGAATTTTCCCAGAGAAATGTTGCTTATAAAAGTTGTAGCACTTTGTATGTGTAGCTGATATTCCAAGTTTGAAGAAAAAATTGTCGGAGCCATTTTTTTTTGAGAAAATCGCAAAAAAGTAAAAAAAAAAAAAACAAACTAGTAAAGTGGTACTTCCGTTTGAGGAATTTTGACGGATAACAAACTTCAGATCCCATGGTGATATCTAAACGAAATATCACGAACTTTCTACGATTTTTGCGTTTTTGAGTTATGCTGTTCACATACACACACACACACACACACACACACACACACACTCACAGACCATTTGGTAAAAACCACTTTTTTGGACTCAGGGGACCTCAAAACGGATATTTCCGGTGAAAACTCGATAACGAAAATTTGACACGATTACAATACTTCCTCTTACTAAGACAGTAAAAAAAAAAAAAAAAAATAAGAAAGGGAGAAAAAGAGTTAAATTTCCTCCGTTATTTATGTTAAAATTTTCTCTATACTACAATGTTTGTACTAGTTAACATTAGGATTATTCCATATTTACATATAAGTTCGTATTTTAAACATATAATTCCACACAGTATTTATATAGTTTTTCATAGAACTATTAGAAATTATGTAGATCTATAATACATGTGACTACATAGAGAGGATTTACAGTTCTTTATCTTTCTGGCATAATAACTTTCATAATATTTAAATCATCCAATTCATATTATGACTAAGATAAAGGGAGTGAAATAGAAAGAGAAGTCAGAGAGTGTTCAGGAACAGCGTACATAATTTTCTTAATACTGGTTTATATGATCACATAGGTAGTATTTTTTTTTTTTTTTCTAAACATTAAAACTCCCACACATTATATACGCTAAACATATAATGTTATATGGGTGGTAGATAAGATGGTCAATTCACAAAGTCAATTTTTTTTTTTTTTTTTGTACAGTTCAATGACATAACAAAATAGAAACCGGTTTCATTCAAAAACTATATTGTAGTAAAAATTGTACTGTTCAATCTCTCTCCCACTTTCTGCTGTTTTTATTTTATTTATTTCTCAAAAATGAATTGTAACTTTACTATTCAATTGAAAATATTTAACTCAGTATGATTGTATATAAAAAAAACAAAATTACATGCATAAAAAGAAATATTCACATAAAAATTAAAAAAAAAAAAAAATCTGGTGCGAAACACTCACATAACTTTCTCTTACTCCAGTTCTCAAAATTATAATTGACAAATTTTATAGTTTGTGTGCCAAATTTAATGAAATTCGTCAAAAAACTGTCCAATAAAAGCGCACTTCCGGTTTACTAATTTTCTTGCAAACTCGGAAGTTTGGCCATCTATTTATTTCTAATTAATTTTGTTTGGATGATAGAATTGTATAATTAACTATGATAGAACTTTAGAGAAAAACATAACCCCACCCCTACCCTAAAGATGCCCTTAAATGAATGTTCCTAAAGAAATGTTTTAAATAAAAGTTGTAGATCTTTGTATGCGTAGTTTATACAACAAGTTTCAAGAAAATCATCGGAGCCATTTTTGAGAAAATCGCAAAAAAGTAAAAAAACAAAACTAACTTGTAAAGTGGTACTTCCGGTTGTGGAATTTTGACAGATCACGTAGGTGTCAGATCCCATGGTGATACCTAAACGGAATATTAAGTTTGAAGTTTCTAAGATTTTTAGTTTTTGAGCTATGCTTTTCACATACATACATACATACATACATACATACATAAACACACACACACACACCACACACACACACACATAAAGGACCATTTGCTAAAAACCACTTTTTTGGACTCAGGGGACCTCAAAACGGATATTTCCGGTGAAAACTCGATATGGAAAATTTGACACAATTAGAATACTTCCTCTTACTAGTAGTATGAGAAAGTAAAAAGTATGTTGGTGAATAAATTTAAACCTTCAAAATAGCCTTCAATAATTGCTCTATTTTAAGTAAACATCTTTTTTCCTTAGAGGTTTCCTTGGTTTGAGCATGAGGAAAGGATGACAGATGGAAGGTTAGCAAAGGAGATTTCGGAATGCGAAGTACAGGGAAGAAGGAAAAGGGCTAGACTCAGGAAAAAATGGATGGACGAAATACAAGAGAATTTGGTTGGACGGTGGGATTGAGCGAAAAGCAAGCATTGGGTAGAACAGAATAGAAAAAGCTCATAGGAGATTTCCAGGTAAGAGGAGACCCACTAAAAGTGGAACAAACCTAAAAAAAGAAAATCTTTTCCCCTATGTTTGACACTTCAATATCATTTTCAAAGAATACTGTAGTGTATGTAGGAAGCAGTAGGAATATATAGAGCAGAGAGAGAAGAAGGTTATAGGAGAGTAATGTATGATTTACTGAAACGTCTAACTGGTGTTTGTGGAAAATAAATGTTTTAAATGTCACTGTTAACTGTAAATACTTTTTTTACTTTCTCTCACTCCTAGTAAGAGGAAGTATTGTAATCGTGTGAAATTTTCGATATGGAGTTTTCACCGGAAATACCCGTTTTGAGGTCCCCTGAGCCCAAAGAAGTGGTTTTTAGCAAATGATGTGTGTGTGTGTGTGTGTCTTCAAACAGCATAGTTCAAAAACAAAAAACCGTAGAAAGTTCAAACTTGATATTCCGTTTAGGTATCATCATGGGATCTGAGAATAGGTTATCTGTCAAAATTCCTCCACCGGAAGTACCACATTACTAGTTGTTTTTTTTTCTTCACTTTATTGCGATTTTCTCAAAAATGGTTTCAACGACTTTCTTTAAACTTAGAATATCAACTACACATACAAAGATCTACAATTTTTATTTGAAATGTTTCCCCGGGAAATCGCATTTAAGGGCACTTTTGGGGGAGGGGTGGGGTTAGGGTGTCTTCTAAAGTGCTATTTCAGTTTATTACCAAATTCTATCATCTAAATAATATTAATTAGAATTAAATATGTTGCTGAAATTCCAAGTTTTAAAAAAAAATCGGAATAGCGGAAGTGCGTTTTTACTGAACCGGTTATTCAGTTTTTGTGATTTTCTCCATAAAACATCGACGAATTTCATTTGATTTGCCACACAAACTATAAAGTTGGTTGTATTATTTTTTTTTTTTTTGTAATTTAAGGTGCGTCAACATCTATGGTCATTGGCGCCCGGAGCCTTCTCAGTGCACTGCCGGCCTCTGGACAGTGTTCTCTCCTTACAGACAACATTGTCCATTACCGGACAGTGAGCTGTAGAGGCTCCTAGGAAGAAAAAATCTAAGGGTAGCACAGCTAGACTCGAACCCGGGCTCTCCGCGTGGGAGTCCAGTACGCTAACCACTCAGCTATTAGAGACATTTTCCGTGCTTCATTTTGTGGTTTACACACTGAGTGTGTAAACTAAGTTTGCTCTGTGCAAGTCTGTCACACTGTCTTAAAAACGCATCCTGAAGATGGGCGAACGCCCGAAACCGGTCGATGACCACAAAATGAAGCAGGCTTCCACGGAAAATATCTCTGATCTTTCCAGCTCTGCGGAACCAACCACCACAACACTTAGCTATTCCCTTCCCTTGTTGCTTGTCAATTACAATTTTGAAAACTGGAGTAAAAAGAAAGTTGTGTGAATGTTTCACACCAGATTTTTTGAATGGTTAAATCCTTTTGTCATAAATCATTTGAATAATTACATGAGTAGTAGAACACTAAAGACACATAACTAGAATTAGAATGACACGGGGGGGGGAGTCCAACCCAGACCCTGCAGCCAATGTATTGAGGCATTGTGCTTGCCCTTATGTGCCTAGTAGAGGAAACCTCCCCTCTTCATTAGGTCAAGGGCTTTCCCCACTAGTCCTTCTTGCAGTACGATCTCCTCCAGTCTCAACCTGCCAAAGATCTCCGTACCGCAATCTACCGATTGCAACGCAGTCCAACAACAGGTGAAAGAACGTCTCCTCCTGTCCCTAACATAATCTGCACAAGAGCTCCGAATCAATTAATCCCACCTTTTGAGCAGCAGTTTTTTTTTTTAACCTACCATGCACTGTAAACAGGCCCGCCGACAAATCTAATACCTGCTTAGACCCAGAGTTTCTCTGGTTCTTCTCTTACACCGCCCTGGGATCACCACTTTGCCGTGTTTTTGCCCCAGTGCTTAGCCTCCGGTAGCGACTGTGTTCTCTCTGAGCCCATTCCCTCAGAGATGCCCTCGCAATACTTTTGGCTATCACCAAAACAGGTTCCGGCCAAGAATACATAATATAATGGAGTTGTTAAGGAGAGAAATTAGGTTTGATTGAATGTTAAGGAGAGAAATTAGGTTTGATTGAATGAACGAGATATGAAGACACTGTTATAATGTAGCTATAAGTTGACACTAACTGCACTGGACTTTATAATGAAACTGATAGAATAAAAGGTGGGAGTATGTCTCTGAGTATGACACGATGCGATGTTTGGTTGAATCTGATAAATATATCTAGATAGATTCCCACTGGCTTATATACACAGTTCTCCCACTCTAGCCTGCTTAAGTCAGAGAGTACCAGAGAGGGCCTGTCTTCTCTCTGCTTGCTATTACAATAAAGTCCAAGACTACAAAAATGATATTTTAAAAATGAATATTTAGAGCAATAAAATGAAAAAAAAACATAAGTGTTAATTAAAAGAATAACCAAACCATTATTTCTAGATTACCATCCTCTTCAAAAAAAGTATTTTTAATGTGATAAATTTAAATTTTTATTGTTAATTCAGACACGAATTTCTATAACAATATTTTAAATATTATTTATTATTTTATCCTTGTGGATTAAAAAAAAAATAACAAAATCCTTTTATTCTAAATAAAATTTAAAATATTGACACAGACATTCGTGACCGAAATTAACAACAAATGTAAATTAATCACCTAAAAAAAAAAATACTTATTGAAGAGGATGGTAATCTAGAAAAGTATTTTTTGGGCATTCTCTTAATTAACATTTTTTTATTTTCTTTTTTTTTTTTATTCATTGTTAACATTTTAATCATCTACATAAATATAAGTTTAATTATCATTTTTACAGTGTTGTAATTTATGTATGCATTGAAATGTCGAAATCCGAATCGAAAATCTGGTATACGAGAAAAATCTTGTATAAAGAAAAATCTGGTGTGAAACCCTAAATATTTATTATATTTTATTTATTTTATTTATATTTATTTATATATATATATTAATATTTATTATAAATAAAATAGATTAGAAATAGTTATTTATTTTATTAATATATTTATTATATGTATTTATTTAATCTATACATATAAAAAAATGAATGTCCGTTGTACAAATGGCAAATCTCAATAATTAATAACGCAATGTTGTGAAATTTATATATATTGTTGAGGCTGAGGTATAGATTGTTTTTAGTACACAAAATTTTCGGTAGGTGGCGCTTTTCAATAGATACGAAAATATATGTTTTTCGCATATATTTCCAATACTGTTCGTATGTATGTGTTTTTTTTTGGCATTTCAGTTTCTAATATTCCACGTACGTGTTTAGTTCTCAACTACCTCCTCCATCGAACATTAAAAGGCGAGAGAATCTACTCAGCCTTTTGGCGGTTTATTTATTTTATTATCTGGTGATTTCCGTCAAGCATTACCGGTTTATTCCACGTTCAACACCTGCTGACGAACTCAAGGCATGCCTAAAAGCATCTCATTTATCGGCAGATGTCATCAAACTAAGTTTAACTAATATGCATGTACATTTACAAAATGATACTTCAGCAGCGAGTTTCGCTCAACAGCTATTAGATGTTGGAGAGGGAAAAATATCAGTCGATGAAACCACAATCGTATTACATTGCCAAACAATATCTAAATTCGATTGACACTAAAGAGAATTTGATTCAGAGTATTTTTCCATTTATCGAACAAAATTACAGAAATCATCAATGTAGTTAGCAGTGCAATATTGGCTGCCAAAAATGTTGACGTAAATGACATCAGCATTAAAATTCAAAATATAATGCCTGGCGAAACATTTAAATTCAAATCGTTATGAATCAGGATGAAACAAGTTAATAATCCCATTGAATTTTAAACTCGCTTGATTTGCCAGGTTTGCCACCTCACATTCTGCATTTGAAAGTTGGTGCTCCTATTATCCTTCCGCGAAACATCGACCCACCACGTCTCTGCAATGGAACTACACCTGCCGAGAAAAAAAATAATGAATAATGTTTTAGAAGCAACCATTTTAATTGGCAAATTCAAAGGTAAAAACGTTCTACTGACCCGCATCCCCATGATACCTACAGAAACACCTTTTGAGTTTAAGCGATTGCAGTATCCGGTAAGGCTCGCTATTGCCATGACCATCAACAAAGCACAAGGCCAATCACTTAAATTATGCGGATTAAATTTGGAAAACCCATGTTTTTCACATGATTAACTATATGTAGCTTGCACGCGAGTAGGCAAACCTTCCGAATTGTATGTATATGCCCCAGAAGGCAGAACAATGAATATTGTGTATCAAACAGCATAGCAATAAGACAAGTAATTTTTTCATTCGAAAAGCATTACAATCAAAATATTATTCTTCAATTCAATTTTATTATTTTTCATTTCAATAAATATTTTCTAATAAAATAAATTAACGTTTTTATATTCAAATATATAGGGTTGGTGCAAAAATAATGCAGGATTTTGAACTTTCATCTTTTGTTTACTTCTGCTTGCCAAGTAAACAAAGATAATCCTCCAGTCTAGGTAATGGATTACAAACAATGTTTATTAATGTTGTTTTTCCTCAAATATCAGTGTAGTTTGTGTTCCATTTTGTATGAGTTAAGACCTCCGATATTCACCATGTCAAAACAAGATTTTCGTCAAATTTATTTTTACGAGTTCAAACTTGGTCGAAGTGCGGCTCAAACTGCGCGTAACATCAATGTTGTTTGGGGTGAAGGAAGCATCAGTGAATGTACAGTGCAGCGATGGTTCCAAAAATTTCGTGTTGGAGATTTTGATCTCGAAGACAAGGAAGGGCGCGGTAGGCCCTCTGTTGTTGATCACGACCATCTTAGGACATTGGTGGAAGATAACTCTCGCAAAACCACTCGGGACTTTGCGAGAGAAGTTAGTGTTGACCACTCAACAGTCGTTCGCCATCTCGAACAAATTGGTAAAGTTAAAAAGCTCGACACGTGGGTACCTCACGAATTGACCCAGAGCCAAAAACATCGGCGTTTTGAAATTTGCAATTCTCTTCTGTTGCGCTACCAAAATGAACCATTTCTTAATCGAATCGTGACATGTGATGAAAAATGGATCCAATACGACAACAGGAGACGGTCAGGCCAGTGGCTGGACAAGGATGAAGCACCAAAACATTTCGCGAAACCAAGCCTGCACCCGAAAAAAGTAATGGTGACAGTGTGGTGGTCTACTGCAGGTGTTATTCATTACAGCTTCCTAAATACTGGCGAAACAATCACGGCTGAAACATATTGTCAAGAAATTGACAAAATGCATAGGAAATTGCAAAATCTTTGTCCAGCATTGGTGAATCGGAAAGGACCAATTCTTCTTCACGATAACGCCAGGCCACATATCGCAATGCCAACTCTCAGGAAACGTCAGGAATTGAAATATGAAACACTTCCGCACCCTCCATACTCCCCCGATCTCTCGCCGACGGACTTCCACTTATTTAGACATTTGGACAACTTCTTAAGAGGAAAAAATTTTAGGGACCGAAGTGAAACCGAAAATGCCTTCCGCGAGTTTATTGAGAGTTTAAATAAAGATTTTTTAGAAACTGGAATAAAAATGCTTCTGACACGTTGGCAACTATGTGTTGATAATGATGGAACATATTTTGAATAAATAATCTTAGTTTTATACAAATTATAATAATTTTTTTTTTGGGCATATAAAAACCTGCATTATTTTTGCACCAACCCAATATATTAGCGGTCAGCAAAGCGGACCGGGTATAGCTAGTATTATATTTATATATATAATAAATATATGTTATTATATATGTTGTATAATATTATAAAGAATGATGTATTATATAACATTATATATTATAATAGTTATATATAATGTCCAATTTTCTCGAAAATGGTTACAACAATTTTCTTTAAACTTGGAATGCTTGTTGCATACATGGGAAACGTAACACTTTTATTTGAAACATTTTTCTGAAAAAAATTATTTTAGAAGGATATTCAAGGTTTGTCAATTAGTTTAAATTTAAATTTGCACAAGCTTTCTTTAATTTTTTGTCCTCACGCGTGATCTAGTGGCTAGCGCAATCGCCTTTCGTGCAAGAATTCAGGGTTCGATTCTCGTGAAGGCAAAGTCGGTGTTGACCCAATATCGTGATAAAAAGTGGTTAGTAGCGCCCTAGGTAGCGAAGGGCGGAACTAAACGGCGTGGGAACTGCGGCGTGCTTACCTCAGGCTCCCAAATTTAAATCGCTTGCCTTGCAAGCCTTGGCCCTTTATGGGCTGTTGCGCCATAAGGTTTTTTTTTTTTTTTTTTCTTTCTTAGTTTTGATGTCGCTCAGGAATACAAATAAAATTCCTACCACATTTTTATGGTCAGCCCCAACTAAGCATTGTTACGTTGCATTTTGAATGAATTATATTATATTAATTTGAGTTGTTCTTTTATAAAAGTGTTTCACACCAGATTTTGTTTCTTTAATCTATTTCTCAACAATAAAGTCCTTGAAAGACAAACAATATTTTATGTATAGTTTTATAATTTGGTGATGAAAGATTGTATCAATAGCATTAATATAATAATATGGCGATTATAGTGTTATATTACAAGCTGTTATTTTATGCTTTATTGATCAAGTGTTGAATTATTATGGACCGTCACTGGTAAAAAAAGATTTTCTACCTTTTAATAGTTCAATAGTTTCAATAGATTAACGTGCGAATTTATGTGATTAAATAAAAATCAATTTAAAAAAAAATAAAAGACCTACCACGTTTAGAAAAATTTGTTAGAAAGGAAGCTGATAATTAATGAAGGATATAAAAGTTATGAAAGTGCATGGATATAATTAAGAAACAATAAAACATACTCCTGCTATCTAAAAAACTTTCTTAAAGTTCTAAAAAAAAAAAAAAAAAAAAAAACAATATATTTTTCTATACTAATAATTATTAATAAATCCCTATATTCGCTTGCCATGTTAAATCTGACATTTTAAAATAAAAATTAAAAATAAAAAAAATCCAAAGAATTAATCTTACAATTATATCCTTTAGTATTTTATTAAAATACGATACGTTCATGATTAAAATAATCTGGGTATTAAAAATGTTAAAACAAATCGTTTTTATAATGAATAACAAATCCCTTAGAGATTACATTGTTTTTACCTTGTTTGTCTTATTAACGTATTTTAAATAAATTATTTTAGCTTTAACAAATTAGTTTTTATATAAGGTGTGTTTATACAAGCAATGTTTATGTCACTACTAATTAATTATTTATTTATAAGAAATTCATTATTTCCCCTCCTATATTCTTTTTAATTATCTGGTGTATTCAACATGGTATGGCCGTTGGTACACACATAATAGAAAATTCGATAAAAACATTTTTTTCGTTCTCAGGGGCTCTCAATACATGTATTTCCGGTGAAAACTGGACACGTTCGCAATACTTCCTCTTACTAGTGAGTACGAGAAATTAAAAAACTAAGGTAAAGCTAGGAGAGATGACGCGGTGGGAGAGAAGACGCAGGCTTTATTTCTCTTGCTTGCCACCACGTGGCATCATGGAAGTTAGTCCAGTAGTAGAGAGATCCGAAGCGAACATATTGCAAAATTCTTCACTTATTTTGTGTGTTCTTCTATGTTCTACGAGGCATGTCCAATAAGTAGGTGTACTGAATTTTTGTAGGTTACAAAAATTTTTATTAGAACAAAAAAAATTACCTGGTTACATTAGTACATATGTAAGTTATTTTTCGACATAGTCACCATTCCTCTCAATGCAGGTGGTGAACAGGGATATTAATTTTTTGATGCCTTCCTCGAAGTAGTTTTCCGCCAACCCTTTCGTCCACTTCTCCTCTCCACCTACCCCTTCACCTCCTCGTCGGTTGAAAACCTTTTTCCACCCATGTGCAGCTTCAGGGAGGTAAAGAGATAGTAATCTGAAGGTGCTAGGTCAGGGGAATGCGCGGGATGGTTCAGGACATCCCATTTAAACGAGGCAAGCAGTGTGTGGTCTGGCATTGTCGTGCAGCAGGCAGACTCCCTTTGTCAGCATGCATGCCTCTCCTTTTGTTCTGAATCGCCCTCCGCAATTTTTTTTAGGGTCTCACAGTATCTTGCAGAGTTGATGGTCTCCCCTTGAGGCATATATTCAATTAAAATTATGCCTTGACAGTCCCCAAACACGGATGCCGTGATTTTCTTGGCTGAAATTGTGGTTTTGAACTTTTTGGCGGAGGGTGAAGAGGTGTGACGCCACTGTTGAGACTGCCTTTTGGTTTCAGGTGTGTAGTGTGCAACCCAAGTTTCATCTCCAGTAATGATGGAGCGGAGAAATTCATCTCCATGGAGTTTGTAGCGTCTCAAAAACTCTTGCCCGGCCTCCACTCGATCACACTTGGCGGGAGATTGGATTGACATTTTTCACGAAACGTATTGTCGCGTCGACAGTTCTCAACGTACTGACCTCGAGGAGGGGAAGAATCAGGCTACACGACAGTGTAGCCAACATGTTGAAAACAAAATCCCTCCTGCCGTGAGAGCCCTCAGTACACTTACCTACTGGACATGCCTCGTAGAAACATTTATACGCATCAGCGTGTGTTTTCATAACGTGAATTTTCATAACGCTTAGTAAATTATTTTTATTTTTTCATATACTATATTAATTGCAACTGGAATGAAAGATTTCCAGCTGCCGTTAAAGGTGGACTCGTAGACACAGTGTTTACCAAAATTTCATGTCGATCAGCCATGATATATTCACAGAGGAAAGGTCTCCTACCTATGGTGCGTCATCTTTCCTACCATAGTAGAGGAGAGACGGCCAAATGTAGTGTATTTATATTTTGTTTCTGGAATAAATGAGAATGTCTTTATTTTTAAAAATAACATTTTTTTTGTAGATAATAGTAGTTGACATATTTATGTTTTATAAGAATTAATTCTTTAATATTACTCCTATATTTTGATACAGGGCATAACTTTGAAACGTGCGTCATCACTCTTAGCTTTACCCTATTAATAATGTGTTAATTATTTGAATTATTTTACAAAAAATGCAATTTAAAAATGGAAGTTATTGTGGTTGTTGTGTGCGCAGAGCTGAAAGCATCAAGAGATATATTCCTTGCACCTTGCTTCATTTTGTAGTCAACGATTTGGTTTCGGGCAGCGTTCCCCCACCATCAGGTTGTTTTAATTAAAATAGTGTGATAATATAGATTTGCACAGAGCAAATATACTCGAGTAATATACACTAGAGTTAGCGCTGTAATATGATCGAAGAGAGGGATATAAAGCAAAGAGAGAACCATAAAAATTGAGAGTCTCACTCACTTACATACGCCAGACTAGAATAGGAGACTCGGTACACATACAGCTCAGCTAGTAACAGTCTTTTAGAACAGGTTATAACAGTTACAACGCGTCAACAACCAACTGCTACACTTTTCTCTTCACTCACTATAAATCTTTCGCTACCGCCAGTTTCTATATTCGTGTAAAGTACTGGCAGTTTGTGTGACTTTCTCATTATATTGTGTTCAGCATTATTTCCAGTTTATTTCTTCTTATAAACCCAATGCTCTCCTTGTCATACCAATTATAGTGCACTGGACTCCCACGCGAAAGTTCCGAGTTCGAGGCTAGCTGTGCTGCCCTTTAGATTTTCTCTTTCTAGCAGCCTCTACACAGCTCACTGTCTGGTGATGGGATAGTGTTGTCTGATACGAGAGAACACTGTCCGGAGGGCGGTAGTACATTGAGAAGGCTCTGGACGCCAATGACTATATATGTTGACGCCCCTTAAATTATAAAAACAAACAAATAAAAATCATTTGATATTTGGAGAGTTTTCGGGGGGTGGGGATTATCAACATAAAGCTTTTCTCTAAAAATACCAACTCAGTACAATGTCTGGTTCTACTATTACACAATTTTAAGATTACAAGTACTGCTAAAATTTCAAATTCAAAGAAAATCTATTAACCGGAAGTACAATTTTAAAGAATTATTTTATGGAATTTTCGAGGTCCCCTGAGTCAAAAAAAATGGTTTTTAGCATATGGTCTGTGTATGTGTGTGTGTGTATGTGAACAGCATAGCTCAAAAAAGAAAAACCGTAAAAAGTTGAAACTTAATATTCCGTTTAGATATTCCAATGGGATCTGACGGTATGTTATCTGTCAAAATTCCTCAACCGGAAGTACCACTTTACTAGGTGGTGTTTTTACTTTTTTTTTTCGATTTTCTTAAAAATGGCTCCGACGATTTTCTTTAAACTTGGTATATCAACTACACATACAAAGAGCTACAACTTTTATTTGAAACATTTCTCTGGGAAAATTCATTTAAGGGTACTTTTGTGGGAGCAGGTTGGGGTTAGGTTTTCATCTAAAGTGCTATTTCAGTTTATTAAACAATTCTGTCATCTAAATTAGAATTATTAAACAATTCTAATACTAATTAGAATTAAATATGTTGTTGAAATTCCGAGTTTCAAAAAAAATCGGATCACCGGAAGTGCGGTTTACTTTACCACTTTACTAAATGATTTTTTTTTTACTTTTTGGGGTGTGGTTATGTTTTTCTCTAAAGTGCTATCATAGTTGATTATACAATTCTATCATGCAAACAAAATTAATTAGAATTAAATAGATGGCCAAAATTACCGAATTTCAAGAAAATTAGTAAACCGGAAGCGCGCTTTTAGTTTTCGACGAATTTCATTAAATTTGGTACACATACTATACAATTTGTCAATTATACTTCTGAGAACTGGAGTATGAGAAAGTTGTGTGAGTGTTTCACAGCAGTTTTTTTTTTTTTTAAATGTTTGGAGAAGTTTGTTAACTATTACTGGCGTTACCTTCTGAAGTATATGTGATCACTTTACCTGTATGTCATAACTGGGTACTTGTATCCCCACCACGAGTAATTTATTTATGTTAGGGGAAATGAGTTAAAATTTCATAAGTACAGGAAATTCGTCTATTATGGAATTAACTGCGTATTTCATATATGATTTTGTTCGTACTCAGGGATAAGCATTTCCGGGGGGGGGGGGGCTCCAATTTCAAAATATGTCACCATCACTAAGCTCCTCATAGTTGTAAGAGAAAATTTACACAAAAAATAAATACAACTTATTTATATAAGTTGATAATGTAGTATAGATCAGTAACTAAAAGCCAACACTACCCCCATCCATAATACAAAGAGTATAAAATCTAAGGAATTAGAGAGGAATGTAGAAGGCCAGTCTGTTACAGAAGTGGCAGTACCAGCTTCTATTTTGCAATTTGCTAGTGTTGAATAAAAGTTCACAGTTTTTACGAGCTTTTTAGGTTGCTTACTTGTATATTAGTTTTTGTAGTTGGAAGTAAAAGGTAATACATTTTTTTAACGTTTATTTTGTTTTTATTTTTATATTTAATAATATAATACTTTATTCTTTTGCTTTTTATGAAATAGAAATTATTTATACAGTTAAGCTTATTAAATTGGGCGTGTCGACTTAAAATTATATTCTTCCAATGTAAACAAGTATTTATGTACCAATATGAACACTCTCAAAAACAGAAAAACTAAACTAATCCTTAACATTAAAGTTTATAATAAAAATATATAAAAAAACACGGTAATTACTGTGATGAGCTAAGGAACGGATTTTTATGTATTTAAAAATGCCAAATATTTAATTAAAATATGCATTTATTTTCGTCAATTATGTGGAAAATATGTGATTTTCTTGAAATATTTTCTGGAATATTTAAGTAAAATGGACATTTTTTTTTATGAAAATGGAATTTTTTTGGGGGGGGGGGGCAAGTTATAATTATTTATACAAGAAAAGAACATTTTTACAATTTATAATAATTTATTAGGAACAAAATAATTTGTTTTTACAAGTTATAATGATTTATACAACAAAGAACATTTTTACTTTTATAAAAAGATGTGTTAAATTTTCAATTTTGAAAACTTCACTCTTCGAAATTGTTTGCAACCACATGAAATTTCAAATGTTGGAACGTAAAGTGACGACGATCTGGGCGTAAGATTGACTTGTAACGACTAAAAGATCGTTCAACATCTACAGATGTTATAGGTGCTGTTACGCCCCTTAACTTCCGGGGCACAGAATAGGTGTCAGCTTTCTCAGTGGAGAAGGGGGGGGTCTGTCATAGAGAGATAAAAGTTGAGCGCCACGGCGTTTTTAGTAAAAGAAAGGGGAAAACGACGAAACCCACGAAAAAGAATAGGAGGAAAGAAAAAGGAAAAAAAAAAAGGCGAATAATAATAATAATAAGTATAAGGATAAAGGAAAAAAAAAAAAAATAAAAAAAAAATAAATAAATAAAAAAAATTAATTAAATTATGTTGGCGAGGTCCGGAATTGAACCTGCGATGTTAGCGGCGTGAGGCCAACACGTTACCTGTACACAACTGACTCAAATTTGACAATGCTGGTTTTATTTGATTCAACAGACTACTGTAGTTCAGCGCCTGCGCTCTGTATCACCAAATAACCTAGATCCTTGAAAACAAATTTAAATAAATAAAAAGGCTTTACAATTAAAAGTTAAATTCTCAGTTAACAAAAAAAACGGTGACGAAAGAAAACAAAATAATTTACAATACAAAAAAAAAAATTGAACAATTCTTATTTATTTAGTATAAATCAACACGATAGAATTTGGTAATATTACAAACATAAACCAAAAAAAAAATGGCAGAACAATTTCTTAACTCAAATCAGATTTTGACTTTCAAATAAATTCTAATTTAACGGTAATAAATGTTAATTTAACTAGTATTTCATTACTGAACAATTTAATTATAAAGTGTTTGATTCTGGTTAAATGTATTATTGTCCACTCAATGTTGTAGGTATCTATTGGCCTCTGATAGATCAAAGAAGTAAAGGAAACTTAATGACTGTAACAAAGTTCTTATAACCTTTCTGTACGGAATTATTATTAATAGAAAACTCACTTTTTCATAATCGTACGATCGTACCTGTAAATAAGCGCTTCATATACGTTCCTTTTGGGAAGGCTAATGGATTCTGTCTTTAAATCCCCTTTCGGGTGTTACTTCTTCTCTTCTCAAGTTTCCAGAAGTTCAACTTAGCACAGAATGCAAAATATTTTTAAACCACAAAGGAATGCCTTCTCCTCAGACTCTCATACTCAAACTGCTCTCATTTTTTTTTTAAATTCAAAATTTTCGCCGTTGCTCCTTTTCTCCACCGGTGCGCTAGTGTCGTCTTCTTACTTCTAAAAATTGTTGGCCCCCTCACACTCAATTTGTTATTTATTATTATCAACTATATTTATGAACACAAATTAAAAATAACAATTCAATTCAATTGTACATTCGAATTATTCTATTTCCCTTTTTTTTCTTATTGATTTGATTATCAGTAGTCAATAAAACCAGCATTGTCTTTTGTTCAGTTATTGTTCTTTAGAATAGTTTCTGTTATTTTTGGCTGACTTAAAGTCGTTACAAACTCTCCACCTTCCTGGAGAAAAATAACAGAAACTTTGTTACTATATCGTTTGGATAAGGAAAAATAAATGTAACATAGAAGGAGAAAGGTTAAGATAGGACAGGAAAGGAAAGTACAGGATATAACCCCTTCAGTATTAGACTTCTCCTGGGTGATCTTTTAAGTCTTTCACGCTCCATACTCCAGCGAAGCTCCCGTTTTCAGGATCTTCTAATTCATAAGCGGCTGATGAAATTTTCTTTCTCACTTTTCTCTGCACGAAGCGAGGTGCCAATTTCCCAGAGTAGTACGCAGATGCATCCGATTGTGGGTGTGTCCTGCACCAAACCAATTGTCCTTCGTTAAAAGTTACCGGTCTTCTTCGGAAATTGTAACTTCTTTGTCCTTTTTCGTAAGCTCGATCAAGCCTATCCTGAACCTCTTTATATAAAACAGGCATTAATTTTAACTTTTCCTCATGCCGAGTTCTCTCCAAATGTAACTCTCCTGCTGTTGCTTTATCATTGAAATCAGTGGCTGTGCGAGGTAGTTCTCGGCCGTGATTGAGGTAAGCCGGAGTATACCCCGTGGCCTCATGTACAGACGTTTTCATGGCAAACTCGAGTTTGGCGAGGTTGGTGTCCCAATTTCGATGCTTTTCTTTTACATATGAAGCTAGCATGGTTTTTACAACCCTGTTTACTCTTTCCGTTGGATTTGCCTGCGGGTGGTAAAGGTTTGTGAACCACGGTTTCACGCCATATTCGTCCAGCATGCTCCTGAACTCACGTCCCTTAAACTGGACACCGTTGTCACATATAACCGCTTGCGGCACTCCAAACTGGAAGAATACCCTCTCTTCTATCATCTGAGCCACTTTCTTCGATGTCGCCTTTCTCAGAGGAAGTAGAATTGTGTATTTGGAGAAATAATCACAAACTACTAAAAGCATCCTGTTCTGCTTTGTTGACAGTGGGAAAGGACCCATCAAATCAGCTGTGATAATTTGCCATGGTCTCTCTGCTACTCTTTGTTCTCCCATCAGTCCAGCAGGACCCTGTTGTGATGGCTTCATAGCAAGACATGTAGGGCATCTTGCTACATACCTCGCTACGTCGGCTGCTACGCCTGGCCAATAATATTTTTCTTTAATACTCTGCAATGTCTTAAATGAGCCTAGATGTCCAGAAATTGGGCTATCATGAAAGTCGAACAGAACTTTCTTCCTCTGTGATTTTGGTATTACCAACTTCCATGGCTGGTCTTCTCCCAAAATCTTATGAGAATCCACTATCCTCTTATATAGTGAAGATCCTTCCACTTTCCAACTAGGATACGCTTCAGGGTGCTTGCGGACTTTTAAACACATGTCTCTATACCAGTCATCTAGTTGGTCATCATTGCAGTCTATGGCTGATAATTCCTCTTGGTCTTCTCCTATCCTAGATAAAGCGTCGGCGGCTTTATTTAATTTTCCGGCACGATGTTGGACCTGAAAATCAAATTGCTGAAGCTTTACCGCCCATCTCGCAAGTCGTCCTTGTGGGTCCTTTAAACTGTTGAGCCACTTTAGCGCCATATGATCTGTGATCACTGTAAACACCATTCCTTCTAAATATGGTCTGAACTTTTCTATAGCCCACAATACGGCTAGGCACTCGTGCTCTGTTGTGGAAAATTTCTTTTCTGCGGCCGTTAACCCTCTGCTTGCATAAGCTATTGCCTTTTCCCCTTCAGGGAATTCCTGGCTAAGGATAGCTCCCAAACCAGAAGTCGAAGCATCCGTTTGCAATATGAAAGGTCGGCTGAAGTCTGGACAGGTAAGAATAGGTGCTGAGATGAGCTTATCCTTGATTTCTTCGAAGCTGTGTTGTTGTTCCTCACCCCAATGCCATTTCTTCCCTTTCTTCAATAAACTATTAAGTGGAGCAACAACTGTAGAAAACGATGGAACAAATCGGCGATACCAAGAAGCAAGTCCTAAAAATCTTCTTACTTGTTTTACATTCTTAGGCATCGGGAAATTCATGATCGCCGAAACCTTTTCAGGATCCACCTGCAATCCCTCTTTGTTCACGACGTAACCCAGGTACTTTAATGATGGTCGGCAAAAGCTACATTTATCCCAGTTGATGGTTAGGTTTGCTTCCGTCAGCCGTCTGAAGACTTCATTTAAAATCTCGACATGTTTGTCAAAGTGCTCGGTTACGATTACGATGTCGTCTAAGTATACGAAAACGTTTGGCTCCATCTCTGCTCCCAAGACGTTATCGATTAAACGTTGCCACGTGGCTGGAGAGTTATGAAGACCGAAAGGCATTCTTGTGAAGTGAAACAAGCCTCTTCCTGGAACAGTGAAGGCAGTTTTTTCGCAACTACTGTCCTCCAGTTGCACCTGCCAATAAGCAGACTTAATATCAATGGAGGATAAGTAGTGTCCATCTCTAAGCCTGTCCAGTATGTGGGAGATGAATGGAAGTGGATACGCATCTCTCTTGGTGACGGCGTTCAACTGTCTGTAATCGACACAGAATCTGTGTGAGCCGTCCGGTTTCTTTACTAAAACTACAGGTGAAGACCAAGGGCTCTTCGATGGTACTACGATGCCCTGCTCTAACATTTCATCCAACTCCTTATTTAAAATGTTCTGGATATGTGGCGATACGGGGTAATATCGCTGCTTAATGGGTCGATGCTCGGTTTCAATTATATGTTTCACCTGGCTCGTGCATCCTAACTTTTGTGGACGGATCCCTTTCCATTTGTCCATTACTTGCTCCAAAAGTTGTTTTTGGTGTTCTTCTAATGATGACATATCAATCAGAGCAGGACCAGTTTCTAAAGCCAAAATGGCATCATCAAAAACCCAGGTACCCTGTTGAACATTAGGAACAACGCTCATCTTATTCCAGAAATCAATCCCAAGTATTAAATGATATTTAAGCTTTGGGGCTACTAGGAAGTCTATCATCCTCATTTTCCCACAAAGTTCTACTGGGAGAGATATGGATCCAAGTACTGACATCTTGTATCCATCTGCCACGGAAATAATCTTGGTACTTGCCGTCCCCAGCTGTAATCCTAAATCTTCAAATTTTTGCCAGGTTTCCTGATCTAACACAGATCTTGTAGCTCCAGAGTCAAGAAGTCCAATTACTTCCACTCCTAAGATTGTTACTCTGAGATAGGGACGATTGTCATTACTAAAACAGTGATTTAATTGTTGGGAAGGCCGTTCGTATGTTTCTTTAACAGCTGCCAACCAGTTTTGCCATTCAGTATTGTTTCTGTTGGACTGAGGGGTTTCATGCGAGCTGCGCCCATTCAAACTCGCCCCTCTTATGAGTTTTCCTGGTTCCTCTTGCAGGAACAGTCTTCGGTTTTCACTGACTTCTTCCCACAACGCTCGCAAAATACCTTGCGCTCTACTTTGCACCAGCGAAAGGAATGTCCAGGCTGATTACAATTCCAACACTTGCTTCTCGATCTTGAGTTAATCTTTACTGGTCCTTTACTACAAGAGCTTTGGCTAGACGAGAACGATTCGTTTTCGATCTCCGCCAATGCAGCATTTCCCTTCCGAAGATTTGATTCATAGGCTAAGTCTGGTTCCAAAAGTGTTTTCTTATGAGGAGGTGGTCGATGCATCCGGATTCGCCAGCGGTTTTGCTCTAAACGCCGCCCTTGTTCTACTAATTCCGCCAATCCTGAGATGTCCTGCAAGCCTAATCTGTCCATATAGTAGGGGTGTAGATTTCTCCTTACAATTCTGAGCATTTCAGATTCTGTTGGCATTTCCGGGAGTCGATAGAAGTAATTTCGCATCACGCTGACGTAAATGCCAATTGGTTCTTCTTCGCCCTGCGTTCGCGATCGAATTTCATCCCATAGTCGATCAGAATAGTCC
This sequence comes from Triatoma infestans, assembly GCA_011037195.1. NCBI lineage: Eukaryota > Metazoa > Arthropoda > Insecta > Hemiptera > Reduviidae > Triatoma > Triatoma infestans. The sequence goes on from JAAEAF010003011.1 coordinate 81,291, forward strand.
TGTGGCTCAAATTCCTTTTTAATTTCTTTAACTAATTGCTGCCAGCTATTGACCTCCCTACGAACTGCCTTGTACCAAATTAACGCTCTTCCTGTGAAAAGGTCATAAGCACAGTTAAAGAGATCTTCTTCTGTGGTATTTCGGGCTGATTTCATTTCCTCTATGGCCTCTAAGAAGGCATGTACGCTGAGCCCTTGTCCATCTCCTGAAAATTTGATTCCCCAATCTTTCAGCGGAACTTGTGCTTTTCTGATTGTCGTTGCATTTATCCTTTCTGATTGGTTTAAATTTTCTTGACAGCGTTGACCAAACACTCTTTGACAATCTGCGGTTTGCTGTAAACATTCCAATCTTAATTCTTCTTGCTCCGGGGATCCGAAGTCAAGATTAGTTAATTTTAATAGCAAATCTGCGATCATTCCATCTAACTGTTTGCCAACCTCACTGCTACGATTACCCATAAAAACATCAACCTGAATCCTAATGGAATCCAAAATTCTTTTATACTGTTTCATCTCCGTTGAAGTAGTTGATCCAGCAGGCTGTTCGTTTGCGGACATCTTTTCTTCAAATCGGGTCCACAAAAATGCACACTTGTCCATCAATTCCTCTTTCACTTTCCACGAATGCTGGTCCTCTTCTTTCGGCATGAACCTACGCATTCTATTAGTTACATGTTGTAACCCAGTATCAATTTTTCTGATATCTCTGGTCGACGATGTGTTGCTAAGAGACATGATTTTGGTTTCTAAAAAATTTAGTTTTTCTTCACACACCACCAGTTCTTGGACAGCTGTAATCTCCACCATCGGGGGTGGAGTCTTTGCTTCGCACTCCAATCTTAAAATAGGCCTTAATTTTTTCCTCATTTCTTCGACCGAAGTACCTTCTGACAATCCTCTAATCTTTAATTCATACTGTAACTCGTCTTTTGATAGTCTGTCGACCTCCATGGTGCTTGAAAAAATTAGAATTACCAAATATAATTTGATAAAAACAAGTCCCACAAAAGTCCAAATCGAATTTCAGCACCAACCTAAGTACTAATAGGGGAAACAAAAAAAATTTTAAATTCAAATTTCATGAAAAATTTCAAAAAAAATTAATTGAATATTTTTCTGCTGAACTCTTCCACTTGAATAAATAAATAAATTCTGAAAAACTTCCAAAATGAATTTAATTAATATAATCTCTCTAATATACAAGATCAAACGAAGCCCCACGTTCGGACGTCAAAAATCTGTTACGCCCCTTAACTTCCGGGGCA
>JAAEAF010003011.1:85376-97258 GCA_011037195.1 Triatoma infestans
TGGAAAGGGATATCTGCTCTAACCAAAGCCCGACACAGATCTATACTCAGAGTAGACTTGATGATGGAGATGTAAGGAAGGCTTGATAGGACGTCCTCTCTTTCTTTCTGTTTTTATTCTCTATGTGCGATCCGGTGGCAATATGTTGGGTGACTTGGGAACGTTGAGAGCAAGAAACGCGCTTGTCACAAGCTGTGCAGTACAAAATGTCTCCATCACTTCGAAAAAGTTCTGCTGGAAACTCGCGAAGATATTTAGCAACCAGTTGTCTGTTTGAGGCCGATGTTCGTGGCATTTCACCTAAAAAAGAATACACTAAGTGACCGAACGAAATGAATTGGACATTTCAACGAACGAGCTGAAAGAGCAGACAACGTCAGACAACTTCAAAGAACTAACAAGTGCCCGTCACTGTTAAGCAGCATTAACAAATTACAATAACCATTGTACCCACTGTGATTCACAGCCCTACAGTCTGTGGTTCACAGTTCCTGTCAACCACCTCCCAATTATGAAAATATGCCCAAAATGAAAAATATGAAAAAATATGTACATATTTTGATTAAATATGTAGAAATATTAATTTATTTTGATCAAATATGCAATAACATCCAAATATGTGGAAATATGTGAAGTAAAAGTAGACTCAAACGGCTTAAAAAGTGTCAGTATGAATACTTCCAGTTGAAAAACGTCTGTAAATTGCCTAGAAAAAAATATTTAAATACATACGAATCCCGTTCCCTAGCTGATGACAAACTTACAAAATGTCTCTCTCTCCTACTAATGTTTGTTGGAAATTCCTTTTTTTTGTATTCACTTCTTATTTAAGTACTCGATGATTTTACAAAATTACCTAATTGAGGGGTTTATCAAAATTATATCCGATTTAATGATAAAGTAACAAAAGAAAAGAAAAAAATATTATTCCAAAAAATACGACCTTTTCTTTAAATTTACAATGTTTACAAACATTTAATAGGTCTGGCAATAAAAATAAAAAAAGGTGTTAGAGATTACTGTTGGTACAAAAGCGAACTTAACTTTTTATTTTAAATTTAAGAAAAAAGTCGTCAAGAGGAAAAGGATATTAGTTGTGTTGTGCCTCTTCGAAAAAACACACGAAACTATTTGCTAAATTACGTACGCAAAGGAACTCAAAACATGTATTTCCGGTTAAAATTTAATTTCGAAAGTTGATCATGATCGCAATACCATACTTATCAGAGACTTAGTTTCACACTAACTAGTTTGAAACTAACTAGCGTGAAACTAAGTCTCTACGAGTCTGTGTTGGCACACTGTCTGAAAAACGCATCCTGAAGATGGGCGAACGCCCGAAACCGGTCGATGACCACAAAATGAAGCAGGCTACCACGGAAAATGTATCTGATGCTTTCCAGCTCTGCGGAACCAACCACCACAACCCCTTAAATAACATTACCAGAAGAAATGTTTTAAATAAAAGTTGTAGCTCTTTTATATGTGTAGTTCACATTCCTAGTTTTTAAAGAAAATCGTCGGATTCATTTTTGAGAAAATCGTAAAAAAGTAAAAAAAAAAAAAAAAAAAAACTATTAAAGTGGTACTTCCGTTGAGGAAGTTTGACAGATATCGTACTGTCAGATCCCATGGTGATACGTAAATGGAATATCCAGTTTCAATTTTCTACGGTTTTTCGTTTTTGAGCTATGCTGTTCATATATATACATACATATACACACACACACACACACACACACACACACACACACACACACAGAACATTTGCTAAAAACCACTTTTTTGGACTCCGGGGACTCAAAAAGGATATTTCGGTTGAATGAAACCGATATCGAAAATTTGACACGATTACAATACTTCCGCTTACTAGGAGGAGTAAGATAAAGTAAAAATATTGTTAGCGAATAATCGTGTATGTGTGTCCATCCATATAAAGTGAACATATCTCAACAACGAAAAATCGCAGCAAGCTTAAAGTTGTTATTCCATTTAGGTATACCACTATCTCCTTCCCCCCACACATTTGATACGATGGTTTCGGGTAAATTCCATCAACCGAATGTAACCCTACCCTATGGCGCAACAGCCCATGAAAGGCCAAGGCTTGCCACACGGCAACTTGAGGTGGCTCCGTTTAAAACCAAACTCGGCGGCTCTAGACCTGGACGTCGATAAAAGTCCCCGGCGGAACTTGGGTGTACCCGCTGGTCATCTGAGGTGGTGCCCCCAGGGGCAGCTTCAGAGACACACCCCCCCCTAAAACAGGGTGTTATGCGTACCGTGCCCATGTTGGTTTGCAGCCAGGGGGTAATACAGGCTGTATTATAACGGTGCCTTCCTGAAATCGGGCCGCATCAGGGAGTAATAAATGGCCTTGCTGTGTCATGCGGGGCTCTGGTGCAGTCGACCGATGAGAAACCCTAGCTGTACGTGGGAATGATCCATGAAGAAAACTAAAAAAGCTAAATTTGAAACCAGGCGGGTAGCTACCGCCACTTTACAACCTGCGGCCCAAGCCACAAAGGAGCGCGCTCCCAGTGGAATGGGCATGCGGGGCATGCCTCGCATTAGCGAGGCGAGTACTTCTCGTCAAGCTGAGCAGGTTCAAGTAAGTAAGCGGGTGGATACCGCGATTGTAACAATGGAACCTCAGGTATCCAAGGAGCAAGCTCCTGGTGGGGGTGAAGCTGGCAGTAGGCCTATTACTAGCGGTGGCGGGGAGGCTCCCGCTCATCCTTCTGGTGCGGCAGGGAAAGAGGAGGCACCGGGTCGGAAAAGGAGCGGGAGGAAGAGGACGTTACCGCCACCGCCCCCAGGGCAACCGGGGGCGATAGATGACCCTCTGAGGAGAGGCCTCAGTGGTGCAGGCGTTCGATGGTATCTCCGCGCGCTTGCTGGGGGCATGACCCCCCAGGAAGCAAGAGCGGAGGCTGAGAAGCACAGAGCACAGCGGGTGAGCAGTAGCCCACCTCAGCGTGCTCATGGTAAGCGGGAGAGATATATAACACCTCCCGAAAGGAAAGATATTAAAAGAAGAAGGGTGGTACCTTCTGGTACACGTCCCGGTAATACACATCCCGGGACTTCCTCGGGGGCCAACCCAGGCCTTTGCCGACCTGGCACCAGCTATGCTGGTGCAGTACAGGCGGTGAGAGTTGGGGTGATGCCTCGACGTTTCCCGGATGTGATACTCAGTGCTGAGGAGTTATCAGCACTGGAGGATGCTATTGTGGAGGAAATAGCCCTTGGATGGGAGCATAAGCTCCAATTTGAGGGCATACATTTTCGTCCAGGGATGCTGTGGCTAGATTGCTTTGATCAGCACACGGCGGACTGGCTGCAGAGCAGGGTATCAACCCTGAGTACTTGGACGGGAGTGGAGTTGATGGCGTGCTCGGGAGAGGATTTCCCGAAGATGCACACCATCACTACCTTCTTTCCAAGGAGTGCGGAGAAGGGCATCAAGAAGGTCTTGGCCTTGGTGGATGCCCAGAACGTGGGAGTAAACACGAAGATCTGGAAGATCCTCGTGTGTAAAGAGGAGAATGGAGGCCTCTTGATGACCGCCGCGATCGACGATCAGTCGTTTGAGGCGGTCAGGAGGGGAGGAGGAACCATCCGATTTCGGTTTGGGAAGCTCCCCATTAGAGGCTGGAAGAAGCTGGAGGGTGAAGGGGATGATAAGGAGCAGCAAGCTCGTTTGTCCTCTACTCCAGTAGAGGAGCCGCCGAGGGAGAGTTCATCCCCGGGGCTCGAGTACGATTCTCAGCGACGGGAGAGCCTGGGAGACATGGGAGCAATGGATCTCTCAGCCCTCCGGGCAAGCCTCTCGGTCGAGGAGGAGGAGAAGCTCCTGGGGGAGGAGGGGGTGCTCCCCCCACCCCCATGAGCAAGTACCCTTCGGGAATGAGTACCGGGGTAGCCCAGGCGAACCTACACCATGCAAAGGGGGCATCGGCCACCATTGCGAGGTTGTTCGCCAAAAGGCTACTTAGCCTGGTGCTGATTCAGGAGCCGTGGACAGTCAAAGGACGGATTTGTGGACTGTCAGGTAAGTACAGTAAGGTAGTATGGGATGCTAAAAGTGAAAATCCTAGGGCCTGCATCCTGATCAGAAATAATATTAATTACACATGTTTTTCAGAATTTACGACGCGGGATCTGGTATCCATTTTGGCCCACTTGAATTATGGAGGTAACAACCGCGCCGTTGTGATAGCATCCAGTTACTTCGCTGGGGACAGGGATGTACCGCCGGCGGAGGTTCAGAGGTTGGTAGAATACTGCCGGGAGCGGAAGCTGCCTTTCCTCATTGGATGCGATGCGAACGCCCACAACAGAGTGTGGGGGAGCAGAAGTAACAACAGAAGAGGTGAGTACCTTTTAGAGTTTATCCTCCAATATAACCTAGATATTTTTAACGTCGGGGCGTCACCTACGTTCGTAACTAGGGCAAGGCAGGAGGTTCTGGATATTACCTTTGGTAGTCCTAGCATCGGGCAGTTTGTCGGGAGCTGGGAAGTCTCGGATGAGCCTTCCCTTTCAGATCATCGAATTATTACATTCAGTCTGGAGGGGTTTGGCGATGGGGGTGCAGAGTGGAGAAACCCCAGACGTACGAATTGGGAGGAATTTGTTACCAATTTGAGCTGCGCTCTAAATCGTACAGGCACTGCGAGGGCGCCGCAGTGTCGTTTGGAGCTGGAGCATAGGGTAGAGGAACTGAATGAGGCGCTGGTAGGCGCCTTTGAAGACAGTTGCCCCGTGAGTAGACTCCGGTGCTGTAGGGACGTCCCCTGGTGGAGCAGAGAGCTGTCAAATCTAAGATCCAAAGTGCGCAAGCTCTTCAATAGGGCCAAGCGCACTGGGGATTGGCAGAGCTACACGCGGGCGCTTACTACCTACAACAAGGAGATTAGAAAAGCTAAAAGAACTAGTTACAGGAAATTCTGTGAGGACATCAGCTCCGCACCCGTGGCAGCCAGATTGCATAGGGCAATGGCCAAACACGGTGTTGGAGCATTGATGTCACTCAAAAGACCTGATGGCAGCTATACGCAGGATGGGGAGCAACGTGCTCTTCTCCTGCTGGAGACCCATTTTCCGGGGAGTCTGCCACCAGAGGATGGTACTGACACGATAGGGCCCAGCAGACCGGTAAGGGATGACTGGGAGGTGGCCAGAACCATCTGCACGTCACTAAGAATAGAATGGGCAATAAATAAGTTTCAGCCCTTCAAGTCGCCTGGTGTGGATGAGGTTTTCCCGGCCCTCCTACAAAAGGGCCTAAGGGAGGTTCTTCCACACTTGGTTAAGATCTTTCGGAGCAGTTTGGCACTCGGGTATATACCGAGGCCGTGGAGAAGGGCTAGGGTGGTCTTTATCCCCAAGGTTGGGAAAAGGGATGCCACCTTGCCCAAATCCTTCAGGCCTATCTGCCTTACGTCTTTTCTTTTAAAGACTATGGAGAAGGCCGTGGATAATTATATCAGGACAGGTGTTCTGGAGAGGGTGCCCTTGCACCCCTGTCAGCACGCATATCGAGCGGGAAGGTCGACGGATACCGCTCTATATCGGCTGACAGATGTAATCCAGAGGACCCTAGATGTTAAGGAAACGGCCATCTGTGCCTTTTTGGACATAGAAGGCGCGTTTGACAATACTTCCCATGAGGCGGTTGGCAGAGCCCTTGTTAGAAGGGGGGTGGATGGAACAACCGCCAGGTGGATGATGGAAATGTTGTCTACAAGAACGGTAGAAACTGTGGTGGGCTCACGGACCATCCGCTCCCGCACTACTCGTGGCTGTCCGCAAGGGGGGGTTTTGTCACCCCTAATGTGGAGCCTGGTGGTGGATGAGCTCCTCTACAAACTGACGGACGTCGGCATTGCCTGTCAGGGATATGCTGACGACGTCGTCATTATTGCTAGAGGAAAGTTTGAAGAAACCCTATGTGACATAATACAGAGGGGTCTAGATATCACTAGCGGGTGGTGTGTCTCAGTGGGGTTGAAGGTTAATCCAACGAAAACCACTGTGATACCCTTCACTAGGAAAAGAACACTCCCACGCCTGAAAAATATCCGGCTAGCCGGAGAAGAAGTAGGGTGGGAAAAGGAGGTTAAGTACCTAGGGGTGACTTTTGATAGTAAACTCCTATGGAAGAAACACATTGAATCAACTGTTAATAAGGCCACTGGCGCCCTCATGATATGTAGGAGGATGGCGGGCAAATCCTGGGGATGCCCCCCGAGAATCCTACGGTGGATGTACACCATGATGGTGAGACCAGTTATCACCTATGGCGCGGTGGCTTGGTTTGGAAAGACCAAAGAAGTATCGGTCAGGAGAACTCTTGACAAGGTACAGCGGCTCGCATGCTTGTGCATGACGGGGGCTATGAGGACTTGCCCCACCGCCGGGATGGAGGTTATCCTCAATCTGTCACCTTTGCACCTAGTGGTGGAAAGGGCGGCGAAGGGGGCCCTTTTTAGGATCTCTAGGGGTGGTGCAGGAGGGGAGGGATGGCTGGGGGTTAGAGAGTTGGTATTCTCACCTTTGGGCTCCCTCATCTGGCACCTCCCTAGGGATGGTATGGTTAAGAAGTATAGCTTCACAAAAAATTTTTCGTCGAAGCTGGGCACCAAAAGTGAGTGGAGCGAAGGATCCGCTCTGTTGGGCATTAAGGAACATGCCATAAAATGGTATACGGATGGGTCGAAGACCCTCGAGGGGACTGGGGCAGGGGTGGTTGGTCCAAGGATCAAACACTCGGAACCCATGGGTAAATTTCCCAGCATCTTTCAGGCGGAGATATACGCTATTGGAAGATGCGTTCAATTTAACCTCGATAGGGGATATAGGAATCGGGAGATTGTAATCCTTTCCGATAGCCAAGCAGCCATCAGAGCTCTGGGTGCACCAGTTATTAACTCTAAAATGGTTTGGGAATGCCTAGATAAACTAAACGATCTGGGCAGTAGGAACAAAGTCGCACTTTGGTGGGTGCCGGGGCATGTTGGCATTGAAGGGAATGAGACGGCCGACGCCCTGGCCAAGATAGGCGCTATGACACCACTTTTGGGGCCGGAACCTTTTTGTGGGATTAGCGACCAGTGTCTGTTAGAGGAACTTAAGAAGGAAGAGGAGACGAAGAGATCTCAACTCTGGTACTCCCTCCCCAGGTTGCGGCAGGCCAAGATCTGCTTGGGAAATTATAACCAACGGAGGTCGGAGGCCTGCATTGGATTGAGTAAGAACAAGCTCCGCGTACTTACGGGTTTCCTCACGGGGCATTGCCGACTTAGAGGACACCTGGCGAAGCTGGGCTTGGAAAGTGACAGCTCATGCAGATTCTGTGGGGAGTTGGAGGAAACTCCAATACATCTCCTAACAGACTGCGAGGCTGCCACTCAGAGAAGATTCAGGAACCTGGGTAGCTACCAGGTGGAGGAGGGGGATATACCCTCTCTAGAGCCCGTCAGGGTATTAGGATTCCTCAGGGACCTTAACCTGATGGAGATATTGTAGAACGCATGTTCAATTGGGCATCCGTTCGGGTGCTATGGGCAAGCCTGTGGCACCCAGGGGGCATAGCACAATAGACCTGCTCAAGGTCGCAGTGCGTTGGCCCCCCGCTAAAAAAAAAAAAAAAAAAAAAAAAAAAAAAATGTGGAAATATGTGAAGTAAAAGTAGACTCAAACGGCTTAAAAAGTGTCAGTATGAATACTTCCAGTTGAAAAACGTCTGTAAATTGCCTAGAAAAAAATATTTAAATACATACGAATCCCGTTCCCTAGCTGATGACAAACTTACAAAATGTCTCTCTCTCCTACTAATGTTTGTTGGAAATTCCTTTTTTTTGTATTCACTTCTTATTTAAGTACTCGATGATTTTACAAAATTACCTAATTGAGGGGTTTATCAAAATTATATCCGATTTAATGATAAAGTAACAAAAGAAAAGAAAAAAATATTATTCCAAAAAATACGACCTTTTCTTTAAATTTACAATGTTTACAAACATTTAATAGGTCTGGCAATAAAAATAAAAAAAGGTGTTAGAGATTACTGTTGGTACAAAAGCGAACTTAACTTTTTATTTTAAATTTAAGAAAAAAGTCGTCAAGAGGAAAAGGATATTAGTTGTGTTGTGCCTCTTCGAAAAAACACACGAAACTATTTGCTAAATTACGTACGCAAAGGAACTCAAAACATGTATTTCCGGTTAAAATTTAATTTCGAAAGTTGATCATGATCGCAATACCATACTTATCAGAGACTTAGTTTCACACTAACTAGTTTGAAACTAACTAGCGTGAAACTAAGTCTCTACGAGTCTGTGTTGGCACACTGTCTGAAAAACGCATCCTGAAGATGGGCGAACGCCCGAAACCGGTCGATGACCACAAAATGAAGCAGGCTACCACGGAAAATGTCTCTGATGCTTTCCAGCTCTGCGGAACCAACCACCACAACCCCTTAAATAACATTACCAGAAGAAATGTTTTAAATAAAAGTTGTAGCTCTTTTATATGTGTAGTTCACATTCCTAGTTTTTAAAGAAAATCGTCGGATTCATTTTTGAGAAAATCGTAAAAAAGTAAAAAAAAAAAAAAAAAAAAACTATTAAAGTGGTACTTCCGTTGAGGAAGTTTGACAGATATCGTACTGTCAGATCCCATGGTGATACGTAAATGGAATATCCAGTTTCAATTTTCTACGGTTTTTCGTTTTTGAGCTATGCTGTTCTCATACATATACATATACATACATACACACACACACACACACACACACACACACACACAAACCATTTGTTAAAAACCACTTTTTTGGACTCAGGGGACCTCAAAACGGATATTTCCGGTGAAAACTCGATATCGAAAATTTGACACGATTACAATACTTCCGCTTACTAGGAGGAGTAAGATAAAGTAAAAATATTGATAGCGAATAATCGTGTATGTGTGTCCATCCCTATAAAGTGAACATATCTCAACAACGAAAAATCGCAGCAAGCTTTAAAGTTGTTATTCCATTTAGGTATACCACTATCTCCTTCCCCCACACATTTGATACGATGGTTTCGGGTAAATTCCATCAACCGAATGTAACCCTACCCTATGGCGCAACAGCCCATGAAAGGCCAAGGCTTGCCACACGGCAACTTGAATAGGGGGGGCGTGTGGTAAGCACGCCGCAGTTCCCACGCCGTTTAGTTCCGCGGCCTTCGCTACCTAGGGCGCTACTAACTGTAGCTTCCCACTTTTTATCGCGATGCTGGGTCAACATCGCGACTTTGCACCTCACGGGAATCGAACCCTGAATTCTCGCACGAAAGGCGAATGCGCTAGCCACTAGACCAACGCGTGGGTGACACCGACAGTAACACGTCACTGAATTTTTTTGTTTGTTTTTTGATTTTAGGTTTTAGCAATTTCCACAAAATCGATTTTTCTCAAAATCGACGACCACATCGGTTTTCTTTAAACTCGTATACTATCTACACAAACAAATATCTATCAGTTTTTAGGCTGAAACATTTTCTGGTGAAAACGGATTTTTTTTTGTGTTTCTGCGGGGGAGGGGTCCTCTAAAGCAGAGTTTTTAAAACTTTTTTTTTCTCCCATACCCCTTGAATAGACTTTTCATTTATGAGTTCCCCCTTTCTTTTATCCCTAAAATTTTTAAAAAATTTATTAGCTAAATAATCAAATGAATCTAATAACATTTATATGCTAGTATTTTCTATTTTACAAGTTATTTCAGTTTTTTTTTTGTTGTTTTTTTTTTTACAAATAGAAAGTAATATTTTTAAAAAGTGTTACACACATTAGCCTGTAATGAAATTTACAATATCAACTTTAAAATAACAAGTTATTCATCTTGTGGTTGTGAATAATTTTAATGTGACACTTGAGTTTGTTACATGGATCGTAGGTTTTTTGTTTAAAAAAAATCAGGTCCAAATGAAGTAGATTTCTATTACAAAAATCTGGTGTGAAACACTCACACAATTTTCTCTTACTCCAGTTATCAAAATTATAATTGACAAATTTTATAGTTTGTGTAACAAATTAATTCAAATACGACGAAAACTGAAAAAAACCGTTCAGTAAAAGCCCACTTCCGGTTAACTAATTTTCTTGAAACTCGGAATTTTGGCCATCCATTTATTTCTAATTAATTTTGTTTGGATGATAGAATTGTATAATCAACTATGATCGCACTTAAGAAAAAAACATAACCCTACCCCTCCCCTCCTAAAAGTGCCATTAAATGAATTTTACTAGAGAAATGTTTTAAATAAAAGTTGTAGCTCTTTGTATGAGTATTAACATATCATGTTTAGAGAAAATCGTCGCAGCCATTTTTGAGAAAATCGCGAAAAAGTGAAAAAATCATTTAGTAAAAGTGGTAAAGCAAACACACTTCCAGTTATCCGATTTTTATCAAACTCGGAATTTCAACAACATATTTAATTCTAATTAACATTATTTAGATGTTAGAATGTTTTAATAAACTGAAATAGCACTTTAGATGAAAACCTAACCCCACCTCTTCCCCATAAGTGCCCTTAAATGAATTTTCCCAGAGAAATGTTTCAAATAAAAGTTGTAGCTCTTTGTATGTGTAGCTGATATACCAAGTTTGAAGAAAATCGTTGGAGCCAAGTAATTTGTAAATCGTTTTGAGAAAATTGCAAAAAAGTAAAAAAAACCTAGAAGTAAATTGGTACTTCCGGTTGAGGAATTTTGACAGGTGACCCACTGTCAGATGCCATGATGATACCTAGACGGAATATCAAGTTTCAACTTTCTATGGTTTTTCGTTTTTGAGCTATGCTGTTCACATACATACACACAGACCATTTGCTAAAAACCACTTTTTTGGACTCAGGGGACCACAAAACGGATATTTCCGGTGAAAACTCGATATCGAAAATTTGACACGATTACAATATTTCCTCTTACTAGGAGTAACAGGAAGTAATATTAATCTTATTAAGGGAAAAAAACAACATATTTTTATTTATAGATAAAATTTGTTGTAAATATATCTCTAAATATTGAAATATAGCTTTCCCCTTGTTTTTTTCTTTGCTGTTTTTTGCCATTATCAATATAATTCGTGCCGCGTTACATGCGATTTTAAAAAAACAGAGTTTTTGAATGATTTTTAGATTTGCTCGAAAACTGGCTACAAAGATTTTCTTTAAATTTTGTCTTTTTGAAAAAAAAATGTCTTTACATACGTTTTTTTAAACGAACAGAATAAAACAAAAGATATAAGCTTCTAGCTAAACCCACTTGATCACCGATTGAAAGTAATACTTCACAATAAAAGACGACTGTATCTATCCCTCCTTGAACTTTAACGGATCAACTAAACACTTTAATATCACCCGATTATTAAACAGTTCAATCTAAAACGTTTCTCCGCCGCATTATAAACGCTCCAATCTTTGTCAGTAGCCTAACTATAATATATAAAGATCTCAAAATTCCTTTTAGATCCGAACTAACTTGTTACAATAGATTTCACAATTAACTTTTCAACACACTTTATTCCATTAGCAGCTAACTTGTCCTCAACCAAACTTCCTTCCAACCCCCCAACCCCCCGCGAAGACGACTGAAGCGTCGTTGGCCCTGTGATCACCTTGTTGACTAATGTTAGATCATCACTGGATTGACCCACCATTCAAGGCCATTCACGCCATTTACCACCCTTACCATATTTACTTATTGTGTATCAGTATGTAATTTGTAAATAACAACGCCATTTACCACCCTTACCATATTTACTTATTGTATATCAGTATGTAATTTGTAAATAACAACGCCATTTACCACCCTTACCATATTTACTTATG